>JAWWEO010018812.1:0-20551 GCA_035582975.1 Ormyrus labotus
TTTTATGCCCAGACAAGTGTTAGATCCATCCGCGAAAGCAGTAGTTTGATTTATCGACCTGATCCCTCACTCTTTCCCTTTGTTTATCTTAGAACTCCGCCTTCAATGGCATATAGAATCAAATTAAACTCGTTCAAAATTATTTAGATTTAATTAATAGAATTATTTATTACATATTATATTTCCACTTAAAATAAACTTATTTTATTTCCTTAATAGATTATTTATGCTTTTTTGTTTATGATAACACTCTGCTGTAGGCAACAGATTTTGACATACAGTACCTTTAAAACCATGAAAAATCATGTACGTAAAGCCAATAATTACTAGATTAAATGCTGTCAACACAGAAACAACTTTTAATATACACTTTTCCAAAACATACTTTGAAATTTCTGCTTACATTTACTGTTATGAAGCTACCCCAACTTTGCTATTCATTATTATAAAATACAACACTGCACAAACGACGTATATAATAACAATAATGGTGTAAAAAGGTATTAACCAAAGTAACACAATAACTGACGCTGCGCGGTTCACGACTTTTGTTCAAACAATTTTTGCGTTAAAGCGATATTAATTAAACCAGAGGGCGCACCAAACGCGCACGAAAGACAAATCTTTTAAGCGCGGAGAATGATACCGTTTGTTTAAAGCAGCAATCGTTTGTCCTGCTTCAGACATATTTCACAAAGTTTTTATTCCAGAGAATCTCGCGCGTTTTACGCGCGATGTTTACACTTATTTTATGAAAACTTCTTGCTCCGCGCTTTAAACCGCAACTTTAGGAATTTCGGAGGGGCCTCCTAATGCAAAATTTAAAGTTACTTCTGGCCGTATACATGATGACCGAGTGGACTTTTCGTGCTTCAAAGGTATAACATTTGCTAAATTAATTTTAGTTTCTCTGGAGAAGATTCATTTACGAAAGTGCACGCTTACTTTATTTTTCAAAGTAAAAGTTATTGGAACATAAGCCGAGTTGAAACTTAGATTTAAAAGTTAAAAGTGACATGCCATTAAATTATTTGATTTTGATATTTCGTTTCTTACGCGTTCGATAGTTCGACGTATCATTTTACATTCGTTAAATTTTTAAAACTATGAGCTCGTTTTGCAAAAAATTTAATTAAATGAAGAGCGATTTAATATTTTAAATGATTTTTTATTAAATAATGTTTCACTTTACTAAATTGATATTTCATACTTTTAATCTCTTATAAATTCTTTATTTCAAAATTACTTGTGCAAAGATATTTTATAAAACTCCAATGACAATTAAATTAGTGTCTCAGACTATGTGTTCCATAATTTTCTTTTTATAATAAATATCGTCAAACTTGTTCCACTCAAAAAAAAGTTGACCTCCATTTCAAAGCGCAAAGTCTGGTCTCCTCTAAAAAAATGCTATTCAAACGTAAAATTCAGCAGTGACGCGACATTTATTACGGCTCCCAGTTATAAATCAACAGCCTTACGATTTTTGCCCGGCGACCGATCAAATCATCGTCGACAAACAACATTCCCAAAATATTCCTCGAAGGCTCGAAATTTCAATCGGCCCGTCAAAGAATCGGCGAGGCTCCTCAAATTTTCCGCGCGATAAACAATAGCCGCTGGCAGCTTGTCTCGCTCGACTTGCGCATGAATAATCGCCTCTGCGCGGGTTAATCGGCCACTGCGCCCGAAAATTCGCGCTCGCTTTGATTAAAGGGGTCGCGACCTGACCGCCTCTGTTTCTCCCTCTCTCTCTCTCTCTCTCTCTCTCTCTCTCTTTGCTTCTTTAAGCCTCTGCGTTCGATGGGTGAGGATTTTTTGGGCGAGAACGGGAGATTTAAGTTCCATTCGTCCGGCTGAATTTATTTTACGGGATTATGCTTTGACCCGAAAATGTCTGCATGGCTGGGCTGTGCTGATTGAGTGCTTCGATAAAGAAGGATGAAATCATTCCAAAAATAATACGGCTGACTCTTTCTCAATTGCAGATCATTCGTTAGTCAATTACAGGTAATTTTCGTTCTCGCGGAATGATGTTACTTAATTTGAACAAAAATTTCAGGCTGAAATGAACAAGCATTTGCACTTTCAATGATTTTGGTAGCTTTATTTAAAAATTTATAAACATCACTTCGCGTTATTTAAAATTGTTTACTGTCTAAAAGTCTAAACTGCAGTAATCGAAAACGTGTCTAGAATTCATTTTAAATACAAGACACATTCTAATCTACAAACAGTATTCCACATTATCAATATCCTAAAACGTCTCTCCCTGCTACCTGCGAGAATTCGAGCATGCAGGTGAAAATATACAGTGTGAAGCATCCCTTACTCAAGCCGAGAAAAATAATAGGTCAGAGTCAGGGCGGAGGGATGCTTGGGGGTGGGAAGGGGGGGGGGTGTGGAAGAGAGTACGCGACCGCTTTCACGCACTAAATAAATGGAACGGCGCGAGCTTTAATTCCGCTCGCTGCCGCGTGTTTGCGCTGCCCTGCCGCGCGCCGAATCGAGCCCTCCGTACAACTGCTCCCCCCGAACATTGCGCGCCCGGCGCAATCATTGTTTTGCAGAGCTCAATTATTTTGTATTAAATTATGACGCTGAAATTGAATTGAAAAGGCGCGCGGTTCGCCCGATTTCTCTTCTATTATTTCGGAAAAGTGCCGGTGATTGCAGGGAGAAATTAGTTTTTTTTTTATTGACGCGCTAATTAACCATTTTACATCTTAATTGGATCCAGTCGTGATACGCTGCTGTTGAATGCAGTTGAAGTTTTCGGAATGCGTTGAATGTTTGATAAATTTGAAAAGCGACATTTCGAATATATGGTACTTGTATTTGACCCCGTATATGTAAACCTCGGAAACCTCATGAAAAATTAGATATTTATTATATTAGAAACAAGTTTAAAACGTTTATCTTATTATGTGGAGAGTAAATAACAATATTTTAAGATTCAAATAACTACTATAAAATTTTACTTACAATAATCAAATTAATTAACATTTACTTCTACAAAGAAATATTCATCACCCAAGCTACATTAGTATTTATAATTTTTTAAAATACTTCTCGGTACCAAGAAAAATGGATTTACAGAGATATCCATCCACTCAACATTGCACCTCCCCTACACTTCGATTCAACCGTGCCGGATTGAACCGGGCCGCAAAAACGCGCCCGGAGAATCCGTCGATCGGCGGCGAGCACCGGCAGCTAATTGCTTAAATTTCCGCGCGGAATTCCCGAAATCTTTGAAAAACGAGGATTTGCGCATGCCTCGCGGAAAATTCGTACGAGCGGGAGGGGTTGGGGCTCGCAGAGGTCGGGCCTTAATTAGCGCAGCGCGCCGCACTGTTACTAGTCGCGCGGTTTTGCGGACAGCTGCGGAGATTAGCGCCGAGAGACGCTCGAATAAATTCGAATCGTAGAATCGCGCGCGACTGGCCCCGGGCTTCCCCGGATTTACCACCATCCCCCCCAACTTTTTAGCCCGCCGAGAGAAATGCCGCGATGCGGAGCTGATGGCTTTGGTTCCTCGGGGGGGTCGAGAGTTTGTCTAAACGTCGGGCCTTTTAATTTTGGTTTGTGTTGTCGGTAGATTTAGCGACTGGGCTTTTTGCGATCTGTAATCGAGGATTAAGGTGGGCATTTGTTATTGACAAGTAACCGAAGGAAGGGGCTGGTAGAGGGGAAAAATAGAGTTACTTTTGGTATACTATTTTTTTGCTCATACAGTTTTTTCCTGAAATGTATTTGAAAATATAAAAGGTTTTTAAAATGAAATAAAAGATACGGCTAATGACTGGAAGGTAGAAATGGGGTTATTAAATTAATTTTCAAATAAACTGATACTAAAATGAAATAAACTGATATTAAAATGATAGTAAAATGAATTTTAATTTCACCAATATCCCTTTAAAGATTTTTTTCTACCTTTTATTCAGAATTTTTTCCCTCCTATCACTTTTCGTTTAATAAACGTTCCACGCGGAAGGAAGGAAAACATCTCGTATATAAATTCAATTTTAGAAAACAATCCCGTTTAAGAATCCGAAGTAAGCAGGAAAAGGAAAGCCTCGAAAAGAAGTTCGAAAAACGCCCGGCGCATTATTCCTCGCGAAATTCACCTTACAATCGAATTTCGCTCGCTACATATTAGCGTGCCAACAAAGACAATATTTCTCGGCGAAAAAGAACACAAAAACAAAAAAATCCCCCGAAGGAAGGGCGCGCGCGCGCGCGCTGCAGAAGGAGGCAGCGCGGCAGAAAAAAAAAAGCTCGCGCGGAAAAGAAAGGAGGAAAGAGGCGCTTGCGCGCGCTCGCGAGTGAGTAAACGCAAGCGTTGCAGTTGGCACAAAGCGACAGGAAATACTTTAACTCTCCCCCCCCCCTCTCTCTCTCTCTCTCTCGCGACGTGTTCACGCAAAATGCAAAACGACCGGCGACAGAGAGGAAAGAGGAGGGAGCCAGAGTTTCTTTTCTCCCGGCTTTCTTTTCCCTCTAGACTTCCAGGTTCTCGTGTCTGTCCTCTTTTATTCTCGCTCTCTCTTTTGTGCTCGCCACTCGTCGTCGTCGTCGTCGTCACCTTCATTTCACTCTGCACGTTTCGCGCGATAATCTTTTGTATAGCTCGGCGCCTGCGCGCCTACCTCCGGGCTAATACTTTGTTTTTTTGAAAAAAAAAACAAAGAAAGATCGCGAGACGTCCGTTTGTTTTTTCTCCCTAAACTTTCGGAGGTTTCGGTGCCTTGGAAGGGTTCGTGTCACCTCGACGCGCGATTCCAAGATGGATCGTATGCAGTGTGTCGCTGCCGCATGAAAATTCCATGAGGTCCAATGTCTGTTTCTTCATAAGATAAGCAATGTAAATTCTAAATTCCATTACGAATGCAATTGCTTTTCTAAGCTGCCGAAACTTATTCCATTCGATAAAGTAAGAAGCAGCCCCCCCCCTCCCCCCACTTTGCCGCGGGAGTCGATTTCCATTTTTATAAACTTTCGACTCCGCGCGGAGCGCGGCTCATTGTTTCATATATAACAAAATCCTCCCCAACTTTTTCCCCTCCGAAATCCAAAAAGAATTATAATAGCGCTTCTAAGTCCGTCCTCCCGATATTGGCGGAATCTCTCACGAGAGAACATCCCCCCAAATTTGTCACTTTATACCTGGCTCGTGCAGCCATGCATTATGCATACAATGCCCGATGCATTTTTTAGCTTCGAGGGAGGAAGGGGTGGGGGGAGGCGAATCTCCTGCGTCTGGGGCATTTTTCGTGCGTGGAACGCGAGCCGCCTGTCGAAGGAGCCACCGCTTATTCTTCCGGCCGATCTGCAATTCTCGGTTATATCGCGCGCCGACAACAGCTGCTCCCCCACTCGGAATGTAAGCTTTTGTCTGGAGAATATTTTTTGATCTACGTGGCTTGCCTACTCCCGGCGGGATTTAGAATCTTTTTAAAGCCGCAAGCCAGCCGGGATTGAATTAATTTTAGAAACGCGGGATTAGAAATATTTTAAGTGTTTAAAGTATCGAGGGGATTTTCAGGTAATGAGAATTCGATGTAACCTGCCACTCGATTTCAATTGCGTATTTTCTGGCGAATAAATAGAAAAAATTAAGGTCGTAAGTTAAGAAAGTTGATTTTATTACTTTTTAAGTCACATTCAACGGAGTCGACGCTGTATTTGAACAACATATTCTTGTAGAACACGCGTTCATGAATCATTCAGCTGTGATTCAATAACCTCCCGTCTCGACTCTTATGTTTGCATTCAAACATTCAAATAATAAATTCGCGTATTTTCTTCAAAACGAGAGAACCCAGCCTCTCGAGAACGCGAAACAAGAACGAGCCGGCTTTAAAATTAATCAGCGAAATTTGACTCAAAAATCGAAGGTCTCAGGACCACTCGGCTCGGAGCATTTCTTTGACTTTCTACGGTCCTGTCTCGCGTTCTTCGGAGCCCCGCGCGCGCCGCTCCACCGGCCCCCGAGTTCAATCGAACTACGGGAAGACGTAAGGCCGAGCGTCCTGAATAAATCGAACATCCGAAAGTTTGAGTTTCTCGAACTCGAGCGCGCGAGCTTCCCCCCCATGTCGATTTTATCAATTTTTCATGACTCGCCGGGAACGGCCCGCTCTCGAGGAGCCGAGTTTCCGTTCATCACTATTTTAGACCGATTTGCACTGTTTATGCCCCCCTCCTCCTCGTCTGCTCCTCCCGGCCGCCTTTCTTCCGATTTCTTTGCGGCGCTTGCGAGTTGCCGGGCGCCATCTGTTGGGCTTTTCTTTTGGAATTTTTGAAATCTGTTTAGTGCTTTGGGTTGATGATAAATTGCTTGTTTTAAACGAGATTTTTACGCGTTTAAAGAATATTTGGTTTCGGATGAAGTTTTGATATGTATATTGTTATTGAGAATAGCAGGAATGTCTATAATGTAAAGTATTGTAAGAAGAGAAAATAAAATCGTACTCTTAAAATACAAGTTTCGAAGTATTGTAAAGTACGGATTTCAATCAGTTCCATCAGATTAAAACATTTCTCTTAAATTGAGATATTATAGATGCAGTTCTCTTCACGGTAGAATAGTTTTCTTAATAAGTGCTTTTCGTAATGTATAAATTATTAAAATAAGAGGTAAAAGTCTCGCTGGATTCAAATGGATACGAAAGACGAGTAGAGATTAATCTTTAAGAATTGGAAGAACTGGAAAAAGTTTCGCCGAAGACTTTCTTCGCAAAAGTTTTTGCAAAACTTAATATCGTTTTCCCCGGAAAATTTTAAGTGAAAACATTAAATTTCAAAAATAAAAATTTCGACGTAAATCACGAAGTTTCGAAAAATCTCCCCATGTATTATTTAATTTAAAAAAAGCACTCCCGATTCCAATCCTCAAACTTTTACCATATCCCCCGGAAACTGATTTCCCCCGGAATCAAATATTTTACGTTCGGGACCTTATAATTTTTAACAATATTATCCCACCTTAAATTTCCGGACTAACAAATCCAAGTATTAATTCGCTCGGCTGCTTATCCGCGCGGAATTTATTCGCAAGGAAAGCGTTAATCACCGCTCGGCGCTTTTTTCCGCCGGCACTTATGTCTGTCCGAGGGTGAAATCCCGCGGGAAATCCCCGCTTGCATTCGGGAGGGCCACGAGGAGATGCACTTTGTGGGATACGAAAGTTATGAGAAAAGTTGTCGGCCGAAACTTGAACACGTACTTCGGGCCTTTGGTTCGACTCGTCGCGGAAAGGTATATAAGGAGCTCTGCCCGGGGATCAAATTTATTCGGGATTCTCTTTGGCTGCTGGGGCCCTTCTTTTTTAAAAGGTACGAAATTAGGTGGACCGGAGGCGTTTCGGCAAATGTTTGAGCTCAATGTCGTCGTGAATGTTGACGTTTCAGTCTAGACTATTTACGACGGAGCCTAAGTGAGTAGACGGTAGATAAATACCTTTGTTAACAAATAATTCATTTGATTTGGTGTCATAATGCTAGTTAAGAGAGTTCATTTTCAGTCTTACGTGTTTTTAAGCACTGTAATAATTTTACAGCCCTTGAGACCAGATTACGTTTTCCCGAAGGTTTTTGGTGCGAATTGCTCCATCACGTTAGGTTTTTGAGATATCCTAATCTTAATGTGCAAGAAACGCGGTTTTTTGCTATATTAGCACCATCTAAGCGCGCTTTACGCGCGCTAAACATATTTTTTATATTAGCAAGATAGTTTTAATAGTAAACGACATTATTTCTATCATCACTGAAAATATTCTTAAGTGTTAAATTTAAGTTTCTTTGAAATTAGATAAAACACTATCTTAAAAATAATTCAAACTAAACGCGATGTATTATTTCTTTCGTATTCAGAAATGTTATTTTTTATCAAAGGATGTATGAGTTATGTTGTTGATTATTAAAATTAATTTAAATCTATTTTAATAATACAAAAAAATTACTAAATTTCGGTCAAAAAATTTAATAACACATAAAATATTTTGAGGTTAAATTTTTAGAATAAAAAAATTTCAAAATCATTTATTAATATTTTTTTTTTGTAAATATTTTTCTTTTGTTTGATAACACCCATAGCTATTTCATAAAACATTATTATTTTAAGACAAATTAAGATTAATTGTAAATTAAAATTTATATTTTCGCGGTTTTTTTTAAAAGGACCAATCAGCAACGGTTTTAAAATGCTTCATTCTAAATACATTATTTTTTTATAAGAGAATTCGGAATTATACCTGGTGAAACAACAATCTTCTTCTTCACAATAGTTTCGAAATCGACCATTAAAATTTATTAATTTTTGGCGTTTGTCTTTACTACACCTAGGATATAGAAAAAATCCGGAATTTTTGTATTTTTAAGTTAGGATATTTCAAAAACCTCATCTAAGTGGAGTAATTGGAGGTTATGGATTCAGTGCACCGAAAACCTTCGGAAAAATATAGTTTGGTCTTAGGGTTTGCAGTTTTGTCACATTTTACTGGCCTGTTTAATTTATTTTATTACTTTTTACTGAAAATTTAAATGGTTCGTATATATTTTACAAATAATATACAAAAATGTAGGTTATTACACATCATTAGACTAATTACCATTCTCCCATCGTACTATTTGTCAATGTCAACAAGAAGCACAATCGGCTTCGCCTTTAAAAATATATCTACCCCGCTATTAAAAGCCCAAAGCTCCTGGAAAAGCAGGGGGATCGGGAAAGCTCGGCAAGTAAAATTAGACGGAATAAAGAAAGCAGGAAAAGAAAGGTACACGCGCCGGCAAAGAAAGAGTTGATGAGAAGAAACGCTGAGAGCGATATCGGGGGCTCGCGTACTCTCGCGGCTTGCGAAATATTTCAAGTGCGCCGAATGAAGAATTCACGACTCGGCGCTGCGAATGGAATATAAGGCGCCGTGCAGCCAGTCGCTAGTCCAAGTTCAAAGGTGACCGAAGAACAAACGTCGACGACAAGGCGGGCGAGCGAAAAAAGAACCGAGACAGTCTTTGAATTGGCATTAGCCCCTTGAAACATTCATGTGTACACTTAAAAGCTCGCGAGCGAGCGAGCGAGCGAGCGAGAGCTTTTTTTTACCTTTTCTTGTGTCTCTCTTTGGCTTTGAGATACCTTTCTGTCGGTGCTGCGAGCTCAAAAGTATAGACTGGATTATCAATTAGACCGGGGCTTTTTTGTTGCTTCATCAACTTGGGAGAATTGAATGTAATTTTCAACTAACGTTTAATAGCTTTTTTTAACGTTTTTTTGTTTAGTTTTAATGAAACGCTTATTGATTTGTTCTTATCCATTATTTTAGACTACAAACAACTGGAGCTAAATTCTTAATAAATTACGTATCGTTTCATTGTAATATGTTTTGTTTTCTCAAGAAGCAATAAAATAAAAAAAATACGTAAAACTTTAAAATTGGCTAAAATAAGAAATTATCCTTAGGCATTCCACTGCTCTTAATTTATATTCAAAACTGGTGTTAAAAAATGTCAATGCTTTTTTTATTCCATTAAACGGCAATGAAAGCAAGATCAGGTCATCTCAAATAGTTATTTTTCACGTTCATTAACGTCTAAACTGTCAATTTTTAATTTTTCCACCGCTCGCAGAGAGCAGTAAGTAAAGTGTTACCGGAAAAGAGGAAAAATTATCGATCGGCCAAAGCCGTTACCCTCGTTAGACTCGCAAAAGGCGCGCGCAAATAAAGGAAAAAGAACAGGCTGCGCGAGCATTTATTTATTCAAACTCTCTCCCTCCCTTCTTTCTCTATCTCTCTCGCTCTCTCTCTCTCTCTCGAATTTCGTCGATTATTTGGCGATTTCGACGAGCGCTCGCTCGCTCGCAATTAACTAAGTACACTTACAATTAACCCAATTAATAATTTCGCCGCGCGCTCGCAGAGAGAGCGACGAATTTGCTTGGGCAAACAGAGAGCCCTCTCCACGCCCCTCCTCTCCCTCCGCTATATGATTCTGCAATTGCCATTGTGCAAGTGTGTGTACCTGTACTGCGCGAAACTGCGCCCAGAGTTTCGGTCGGAACGGTTGCGAAGACACCGGGGCTCGGCGGGGATTGAAAATGATAGGTTCTTCCGCGAAAAAGCGGAGGTTGTTCGCTTTGTTTGAATTGGATAAATAGTGGAATGTATTTTTGCGTAATTTTTTTTTTTTTGTTGAGCTTCGCAAGCTCATGTAATTATCTGTTTGTCTTCTTTTGTTCGAAAAAGTGCATTGTGGAGAGATAATTACGTTAACTTGGGGAATTAAAGAACAATATGGACTACTGATATTGGTAGCTCTCATATACTGAACAGTTAATTAAACCTTAAATTCTCAATATTTTATCCACCCAAGATTATTCACGTTTCTCAATAGTTGTTATTTAGTGGGTAAATTGGCACTTGTGTTTTTAATAACTTTATGTTACATGAAAATATAATAATAAAAATAACTAGATCACATATAATTGCATGTACGCATATAGTATGCATATAGACATACGTACTCCTATGTAAATATTAAAATGTTACATATAGATTCATTCATGTATTTGCAGATAATTTGCAATTATCAAATTATTGAACTATAAATATAAATCTTTTATTACTTTAAAAAACTTTATTCAAATTTTAATGCGATTGTAATCGAAATTAAAATGTTATTACGAAAAATATAACTATTTAATATAATTTAGTAAATTTATTAGTTAAAAATTTAGCTATATAGTCAAATATTTGCATTATTAAATTTAATTAATTGAAATGAAATGTATATGCAGGTTAATGTATTAATTTACCAACATATCAAATATCAAAATTTATTCCCCGTGGTTGTTTTAGTACTGCTTTGACAGAATAATGTTTTCATTAAAATTGAAATTTCGACTCGTATTTGGTTCCTTTACTTACTTTAATTCCGTCGATTACTTATTTAAAATTCGTCGTTAAAAATTACGGTCGAACAAGAAATTAAGCAGACTTTGTATTTTAATTAATTTAAAATTCTGACATAAATGACTTGAACGGCTTCCTAAAGAATTAATTTGTTTAAAAAATAATATTCCGGATTTGCTACATTTCATAACAATCGAAAAAAAATTAATTAAACATGTAAACGTCAATATATTTCGCCCGATTCTTATTTTCGCCATAAATTATATCACGAACGCTAACCAACACATATTGTTAATCGGATTATAATTAACAATAAATTAGCTTGTCAGAAATTTCAATCTCCGCCGACTTGTACAATTAAAATTCCTTTTTCAGGATTACAAATGTTATTTATACGTGCGACCACATTTTGTACTTGACGGGACACTGAAATTTTCGATAGAGACGTTAAGTCCCCTGTTTTTGCGGTTTCTGGGTTGTATTATTTTTATTTTTAAAGATTGCGGTCAACAATAATTACTGCGAGAAGCGATGTTTTTTAATTCTAATTGACTGATTTTTGCGGTCACCTGAAATTTAATGAAATTGTATTTTAAAGGCGTTCGCGCGCAAAACAATTTATTTGTTTCGATAAAATTGTAACCGAAAACTTTAGAATTTAATAAAAAATGTGAACTTTACGGATTCGCAGATAATAAAACTTTATTATTTTGTTTTCTGTATCAAAATTAATTTAAAATCTATTTTAAAGTTTATTAAAAGTTTGTTTTATTTACTTTATTCGAGAAAGAAAATTAAAGTGAATAATACTCATCATGAATTTGCAATTTATTCCAGGACCGTATTAGTTGAATCCAGATTATACATATATTATGTGAGATGGCTATTACCTGAAATCTATTGTTACGTGTTTATATGTTATTATTATTGACTGCACTGTAACCATTAACGTTGCCTATTGTTTATTTCAGATGAGTTTGTAATAATTGTCGGTATTATATATCTATTAAGGACTTGTTTAACCCTTTTCGGCATTGACTATTGACTATTTTGGGTTGAAATTTCTTACTCGGGAGTTTTTGGGGTCGCTAAATACGAATCTGCAACTAGAATTTTCATTTTTCAAAATCCAAGATGGCTTATTCAAAATGGCGAATCAAAAAATTTGAAAAGTCAAAAAGTTCTAATTGCATTATAATTCTGTTATTTTTTGCTATTTTTAACTTCTTTAGATGATTTTAATTTTGTAACATGTGAACGGCTCGATTGGGTATTTACATATTTATCGGCGCTAGTATTCGCGAGATCGCCGAACTTTTAGGCTAAGTAATTGACCTCTCCCCTCTCAAGACATTTAGTCAAGACATGTAGATTCGCGCAAGGATAAATAGCGCCGAAATCGTCGCTCTCTTGCTCTTCCTCTCGGGACCATCGACCACTACTCTTCATCCACCAACAATTAGCCGTGGATCAAACATCTCCTGCAGGCAGTTTTCGACTCAGTGAAGGACTCCAACCGACGGCAACGCAGAAGCTTAATTTGATCTTCAGCTTCGGAAGAAGGATCCATATCAGAAAGTATCCAGGCGAACTGCGCGCAAGGGTTTTATTTCAAGCTCGATTATCAGCATAGAAGAGAGTAACAAATTAATAGAGACCACTCCCGAGGGGATTGAGCCCATCACTCACCACTCAGCCAGAGACGAGATAAGTAACTTTCATCGATTTCCATAGTTGGTTTATTTGTTGCGACATTTATTCGATTGTATCCGCGAATTAATTTTGAATAAATAGCGATGAACTTCTTTCCGCAGCCTCGCGAAATTGGGAATTTGTATTTTCCTTTTAATAAATAAGATTTGCTGATTTGTAAAAGTATTTACTTCTTTTACAAGAAGTTTTTACTTTACTTCTTCTCTGTTGTGATCTCCCTGGGCCTTCCCTTATATAGTGTAACATAAAATTTAAATAATAATATCAAAATAATATTACAATTTAAATTCAAGAATAGTTTTTGATAAATAATAAAACCCGTTGTAAAAAAAATCCCAAGAAAGGGTTTTTTTTTCGTCTTCTAAGTCTACCTAATCTCTTAACTACTTAGATTCAAATACAAAAAGAATACTAGAAAATATGATCCAGCAAAATGAGGATATCTTTTGGATAAAGGGAGAATCTTTGGAAAATTGCAACACAGAAGTTGTCCAAGTGGTGCGTTCCGCATTAGTCGGAGTCGAGATACCGATTCGATTTATGGAGACTATTTCCAAGTGTTAGAACTACAGACCGCTACCTAGATAACATCATCGGGGAACAAGTGCCGTCAGACAACGTCTTCAAGGTGAATCGACACTTAGACTCCGAAGACTATGGAGCGCACTACCCTGGACATCATCATCGGCGATTAGATACTTGGAGATAATCACCTCAAGGTGAATCGATACCTAGACCCTGAAAACTACAGAGCGCGCCACCTAGACATCATCATCGGTGAGGAAGTGCCGTCAGACATCGTCCTCAAGGTGCCCAACCACTCTAATCCAAAAAATCCCCACAACCAACTCACTACTTGACCATCAAGACAATCTTAAAAATAGTAAAGAAATAAATCTTTACCAGTTTTCTTGTCTCCCAAGACAAACATCGCTTAGAGCGTGAGTTCGAATCCCCGACAGTCCGAAATTTCGGAGGTATTTTTAAAGAAATGTCAGCCGGATTTTTCGGCGACGGGGTGGAGCTCATACTCGCTGATCGTGCTAGAGCCCTAGTCTCTTCTGATCGAAACAAAGGCCACTGTAGTAAAACATATGTGCTTTGTTTACAAACATACCAATGACCCCCGTCGCTGTTAAGCACACCGTAAGTGTTCCCGATCGAATCGGGAAATCACGCGAAAAAGAAATCACAAAATTTTATTTTTAATTACTTTATTGTTAATTCGTTGAGTATTTGATAGTACGATTATTTTACTGCAACTAACCAAAGCAATCCGAAAAACAAAACTGAACTTTTTTTATCTAACCTTATAACGATTTTAGCTTTTATATTTCGCGGGACTGCCGAAAAGCCTGCATTATAAAAAAAAGAATTAAAAAAGGAATTTATTTATTAAATTGTCGTCAGAAACAGTCTCGAAAAATGTGTCCCGCCGACTGAGCCGTCGGAGCGGGTGCTTGCTGAGATTTTCTGTAGGTTAGGAAATAGTGGGAGGAAGGAGAACTTTAATAAACCAATTTTATACCTTTAAATAAAACCATTTAGTATCTATTCTTTACAAGAGTACGGATATATATATAAACATAATAACGTCAGTTTTCCCGCGATTAATTAATTTCTCTCGCAAAATTCTCTACACACAAATCATATATGATCATATAGGATATATATATCCTCTTATATATTTGTTTCGCTGTTTTCCGCCCATACTATATAATCAGAAAAAAAAACACGCGCGCAATGCTTATAACGCAATCAAAGGAAAACTATCTCAATACTTAAATCCTAGCCTAATTTTGACTTAATTAATCCCGCTTCAATATAGAAATAAATCCCCCCACCGACCATATTCGAGATTAAAAATATAAAAATATATAAGTGTTTTTCCTACAAGGTCAATACTATATTCTATAGCAATTTTCAGTCCTTTGACTATATTTACTATACATATACTATTGCGACGAATGTCGTGCGGCTGCCTAAGCATACAATTCCATCGCTAAAAAGGAGTCTCTTTACAGGCGCAGCCCGGGAGCCGATAGCCGACAAGATCGACGAGACGACTATTTCAATAGCGATTGTTTTGGTTTTCGCCGAAATACTATTAATCCCGTTAATGTGTCTGCGTACACATTTTCGAGGTGTAAATGTGTGTGTGCTTGGAAATTAGCTTAGACAGGTTTCTTACGATTGTTCTCGGAGTCTTTGAGTTTCTGGAGATTGTGGTTGGATGCAGTATTACAATTGTAGTTTTTGGAGCTTTATTGAGAGTTGGTTGAGTTTCGATGGCGAGACCTTTGACGATCGAGCAACCCTTTTGAATTTTTGGAGAGATAGAGAAAGATGTTGGGTTTAAGGTGTTTGCTTGAGAAATTGAGTAAGTTACTTAATTATTTTATTGAGAGTGTGTGTGTCCCATTTTGAGTTCATGAAGAATTTTGTTTACATTTAGCAAAAAGCAACTAGAATAATATTTTTTAGTAAACAGTTAACAGTTAATAGTTTAATTAAATAAATTTTTTATATATTATAGCATTAAATATGGTGTTTTTTTACATTTGACAAACAACTTCACAATTAACAACTGCCTATACATGTTTTGGATTTTCCAGCTAAACCTGATTAGTCTGAAAAATACCAAGTAGTATAAAGATCTAAGCCATTTTCCATTACATTTAATGTTGAGTTATAATATGTAATACAATATTTTCATTTGAATTCTAATTTTCGATCGAATGATAACGAGTCAATTATTGTTACTACCCGAAGCGGACGTACAGTTAAGAAACCAGATTGTTTTAAGTACTGCATTAGAGTTCTTCATCTCGATGTAATTTTAATTGATTCAAGTACTCAATTTTAATACATTAATTTACGTTTATTGAACAAAATTTGCGATAATTTTACCAATGTGGTTTATTTGTTTAAATTGTATTACTCCGACCCTGTAACGCGTTGAAATGCATGTAATTGGCAATAAACAGTAAACTGTTTCTTCGGAAAAGGGGGGACGATGTTACGAATTGCGCCAAAATATGATTCGCGTAGTGAACCGCGGGAAAGAGGGCGCGGAGTAGGAGTAGTGTGCGGCCGAGAGCGCGTCACCAGAGGCAGAATCGAGCAATCGAGCCTCCGTCCTGGAAGGAACTCGACGAGCGCGATCGACGCTAAAATTGTGAGCTCGAAGAGTTGGCTGTGTCTGAGAAGAGAGTTTTCTTAAATAAATACCGCCACAATCCAAAGAGAACATTTTTATTCCCACTGGTTCTATTTTTTCCAACAGTGATTAAGAAGTTCTTATCAAAAATATTTAGTTAAGTTTTAAAATTGTATAACCAACAAATTGATACAAAAGAATCAAATAGTAATGTAGCATAAAAAGACTGTACAGATTATGTAGTACAGTAGTAAAATTGCAATGACAGAAAAATTAAAAGACATTTTAAATGTAAGAAAAGATTTGTTTAAAGGTGCATTTGAAGTGAATACTACTGTTAATTCAGCTTATCTTAATTGCATAGTCGAAAGAACAATTTTGATAAGCTGTTAGTGCTATTTTTTTTTTTGACGCGATCAGCAACTTTGAAACGTATGTACAAGTTTGCTATATTACTAGGCAAAGCTAAGAATGAAACTTACAATAACTTTGCTTTTATTTTTTGTCGTTAATCTGGCTTTTATCAATTCACGTGAGTATGTTTTATAAATGGAGACATTTAAATATTTTAAATTTTACAAAACTAGGAAAATTCAGAGATTACTTTAGCTCGTTCAGTTTTGAAATAACATAAACTCACGTTTTAATTGAAATTTACGTTTTATAGCAGTTTTGTCTTAATCAATTTATTTTATGTACAAAAAGTAATGATAAGAATAACATAAAATAAGTAAGTATAAGTAAAAAGTATTATTTTAATTTAAAAAGAAAAAAAATAAGATAAGAATAATTATAAATGGATGAAAAAAATTTATATGACGGGGAAACTTACACTTGCTTATGTATAAACCTTTGTTAAAAGGTAAATTTTTAAGATTTCACAAGTTTTATAGAAACTAAAAATTGTATCTAGTGCAGCCATATGCAATACGGACATATTGAATGACTTTTAATCTTTCAAAGTTACATTGCAATATCTCAATGTTGGGTCGATCGATCGACGTGAAAGTTTTTTCCTTCATTAACCTCTTCTAATCGGCACCATAAATATATCATTAAAAAAATTTTTTTTCATTAATTTGTCGTTCTTTTGACCAAAAAAAAAAAAATTAAATTTAGAGTTAAATATCTTTTGCATTTTTTGTATATTTTTGTATTTCGGGTTAAAAAAATGAAATAAATGATTTTTAACGAATTTCATATGGTTAATATTTGAAGTTCTTTATGCAAACAAGGTAATATGTATAATGATTTTGCCCAATTTATTTAGGAAACTTTAGTAATAGTAAATATCCGTTATATATAATATCTGTTATATGTTAATATCTATCCTCATATGAGGACACTGGTCAGAAGAGGTTAAGGGGACAAGCTTCAGTTAAAACGTAAGAAAAGATAATAATTGTTAATTACAAAAATTAACATGTAAAATGAATACATAATATTTAAACGTTTTTCTATTAAAAGTATATACTTTTACCTTTATTTTAAGTCGTATTAGGCTAAGCAACCCGTTCGAAACACCAATTGAGGGTCCCGAAACGAAAAGGGGACAGACGAAATTTCGCCAAATAAGTATTTTCCAAATGCAATGTTTTATCAAATTGTTTAAAATTAAATTTGAGAAGTTAGGTTCGATAGAGAATTTCATTGCGTAACTTTTTCCCAAATAAACTATAATGATAATTTTTGTAGATTATGAAATATTTAAACAAAAGTAACTTTTGAGAAAAAAGAATTTAATCCTTTTTTTCACTTCAACTGGTCGTAACTTCCGTAAATATTCATATTTCCTTTTGAAACTTTGACATGTTAAACTTCAATATATATAAATATTTAAGCCGAATTACATGTCTTAATATCAAGTATAAACAAAATGGCGATTTTTTTATAAATATTTCATTGAAAATTTCCTTTTTTGTTTTCAATTAAAAAAGTTGTATTACGAAAGTTTAAATTTTCGATTTTTAATCATACCAAAATTTTCACAATGCTTTAAGGAAGTTTTGTTTAAATTTTTAGCTTCTTATCTCTTATTGTTTAAGAGCAGCGTTAATTTTTGTACGGGCGCGTGGCGCTTTCGCTTCTCTGATGCACGCCGCTCACATTCTAAAATGGCTGAAACATACCGATGAAACGTATACATGTTTTGAGACTCAATGTCGTATAATTATTAATCTGATTAAACATGAGCATTGTCAATTTTTCTATAAGCGCAAGATGATTAGTCAGTCCGAATCTATTTCCGAAATAAAAAGATCTCTGCGCTTTTTTACTTTGTTGCTGCTACTACTATGGAGGCTTTGGAAATGCTTGTTTTATTTTACACGAAACGAAATATTAATAACTATAATATTAAAAACAATATTTTTAACACTACGTGCACAAAACTCGATTTCGCACACGCTTGAATAAAAATGCACACGCTAAATCATGTTTTGCACACGTCGTACCAAAAAATACTGTTCGATGCACGAGCGAGAAAGTAATTTTAACATTGCGTTACCTTTTCATCCTCGCTTCGCTCCGGCGAAAATAGCCACACGGGTAAAATCACTTCCTAGCACTTGTATCGAAAACTACTACTTAATTAGAAGGACAAGGTAAATGATATAGCCTCCTGCGGTGCACAATTTCAAATATCACGATAAAACTTAAATTTTTTTAATACGTAGTGCTAAATACTACAACTTTACAGAGACTTTTGTTCGTATTCTCAAAAATGCAAGTTAAAGACCTTTTTGAGTCAGCGAAACATTAAAAAAGTGAAAAAATGTTCTATTTTTAACAATATAATTATCAATAAAAAACTGAAAAATTATTTTAAGAATAAAAGCCTCTGTAAGTTATATTAATTACAAGGATCTTTGATTTTTCCTTGAGGGATTCGTACAGTCGACGGTAGCATGTAACACAAGAGGGATTATTGCACTAGTGTCTTCTCATCTAATAATAAAAAAAGAAAATAAATATAAATTATCCTAATTAAAATAAAAAAAGTATAAAATAAAACAAAAATGCTTCATCTACAAGTAAATCATGAAGTATATCTAAATAATCGTCTGTTCTCAAAGGTCTTACTTCTGAAATTTTGTTGAAAAATTCTGCATATCCCAAAATAGCATTTTCACTTTCAGTGAATTTAGTAATTGTAAAATCTATCTCAATTAAAGTATATGCTTCAGGTACTTTTAAAATAGGCCACTGTTCGTATACGCAAGAAATGCTTTTATTACATGTACTTTGGATTTTAAAATATCTATACTCTGATGTGATTCTCCAATGATGTTCTGCATCTTCCCACGGTTGTTCAAAGTTTCTACACCACTCAATACTACTTTTTATTTCATCCGTTAATTCACTCGAACCATTATTCGCCACATCTGTATTATCGATTAAAACTTCTTCAGATTGATAAATTCTTTTCGGCAATCTCTTTAAATTAAAATATTTAGTTATTAATTTTCCTTTTTCTCGCTGGGCAAATCCTGTAGATGATTTCTTTCTTGATAAATGTGGAAAATAATAAGCAGTGGAACATTGATTAGGAAATAAATCTACAATTTTTGCACTCAGTATTTAAAAATCTGTATCAATAAGGTCTCTGAAAAAGACATTAAATTAATTCATAAATAAAGATTATATGTAAAATATATTTTTCTGTTTAAATTTCAATTACTTAAAAAATTTTCTTTAAATATTCATAAAATTACCTTTCACAGTCACAAAGAACTCTAGAAATAACAAAATGAACAAATTTTGTTCGAGCACTCCGAGTCAAACGATTATTAGATTCTTGAAATCTTAGAATGTGCCTTCCTTTAAAAGCGCTTTGTAAAATTTCTTTAATATCTACGTTTTCTGTAACGAAATGGTTGCTTCTTCTTATCTGCACGATTTCGGCTGCATTTCTATTTACTTGAGGTCTGCTTCTTTGTTTTGATCAGGCTGCTCCGTCAATTTAGGCACGCAGCTAGCCTAAACTGAAGACGCTGCAAGCTTAGCCAATTTTCCACAATTTCGACGAACATACCTTGTTATTGCTTTGTTATTTTGCTCAACTTTTAAAGCATTAAGATTTGATCAATTCTTTTAATATACATTAGAATGTAAATTCTTTCTTTTAAAAGATATTTTTTCAATTTAAATACAAACTGATTTAACATAATAAAAAAAATCATGCACATCAAATATATTAATATATTTCATTTTATAGTTATAATTTTATGATTTAAAACTTTTTTGATTATTTTAAAGTAACTACTTTTGTTTTAACAGCAACTGCATTACATGAACAGTTGCGCTGTTGAAATAGCAGCGCCACAGCTATTGGCATATATTAACAACACAAAATCTGCTGGGTCAATAGGATTCTGTTAAATCAATTACAGATTTGTTAAATGAATCAAATATCTTTTAAGTCAACAACATTTTTTTCAGTGTGGCTTCAAACACTATCAAGAAAATATAAAAAAAATTTACAGCCAAATTAATTTTACGGATTTTAAATTAACCTGCGGCAAGTGACTTTTGCTTATGAAAATCAGTCTTCAAAAAAAATTTCAATAATTGATCATAGGTTGAGAGATGATGTAAATGAGTACAGCGAGAATTTAAATTCATAGTACAACGTTTCGGTAGCTGAATTGCTACCCTTATCAAGTACTTATTATAATGGTCATTAATACTGCTTTTGCTTACTCTAAGTGTTAAGCTATTAATTGTGCCGTTCTTTTTGTTAATTTATTCTTGTGCTGTCCTAA
>JAWWEO010018813.1:0-20545 GCA_035582975.1 Ormyrus labotus
TTTCTTGCGAAATCTAGCTAGAACGTCAAATTCTACTTTAATTCTAGCGATATTATCGGAAACTTGCTACCAGGGCAGTTAATTTTTTAGCTGCTGTTTATTACGGAACCATGAGGGCTCACAGCCCGACAATACAAAATTTAACAATGAGTGGTGGGAAGGCGATTTCTGCAAACGCATCGTTCTCTACTTTTCTTCCTGTGAACATACAAGAATAAGAGCTATACGTACGTACTTTTTATATCCACAACTTATAATTAATATATATAAACCAGTAATTGTTCACCAGAGTACATATAGTTTAATTAATTATTTATCTTACTAAATAGTTTAATTAATTGCCGTACTAAATAATTACCCTACATTTGTTGAATACCTATATGTATATATACTTTTGAAATAGATAACTTACTAGGAATTCATAAATTCTTAAATTCTATTTAAATTTTCATAATAAAATAACAGAAATAATGTTTCGACTGGTTAAAAAACGCAGGAAAATCCACGTGTTTAAAATGAAAAAAACGTTACATCCTACAAAGGCAATTTCGGAATTTCTCTTTTTGTAAAACAGCCTGTTTGTTACCGGCGCGAACACGTATACGGAATCCAAAAAATATATATCCGCAGAGTGTGCCTCTGACCGCGCGAGGTTTTATGCCTTTTTACATACCCATTACCGTTATCGAAATATTGAAAAAATAGATTCCCCCCCGCGCGTCGGCCATAAAAATTTACTGCGTAATACGGGAAAACGAACACGGCCGCGCGCGCCCAGCCTCCTAATATTTCCGCCCAAAAAAACTGATAAACTTCTCTGCGGTTTGCTCTCGCAAACAGAGTATTTCCACGCCTCCATTAGCAGACGGGGGAGAGAAGCTCTCGGGCAAACAAACGACCGCGAGAAAACTCAAAGCAAACAAGGAGCGCATCGGTATTATGACATGCAAATTAGTCGGCCGTAGTCATTCATCCCGGGCAAGAAGCCTGCCGCAATTGTTTCCAATTAATGAAGGCGGACAGTCTCCCGTTGATCCCCGGGTCGGAGTCAGGCGCAGATACTGGAGGCTTAAGGTTCTCCGGTATTTGTTTAAATCTGCTTTTAGTTCGTAAACTTGCGGGCGCCGGGCTTTGGCAGCACGCGCCGGCTTTTGCGGTCGGAAAAGAGAGAGAGAGCGAGAGAGAGAGAGGAAGAGGCCGTGTCTGCCCGGCTGAGTAGAAACGTTTGAGGGATGGCCGGCGCTACAAATTGCGCTAACTCGCAGGTAGGTAACCGCAAAGCTTTTCGGCTCCTACTTTCTGGAAAACCCCGGCGGATTTGCTCAGGAAGATCGTTTTGTGTGCTGTTGCTGCTGCCCGTCGGCAGTGGGAAGATCGTCTACGGTTGGGATTTTTGAGTCGGAAAGAATGCGCATTTTGAGCGGGAGAAATTTTCAGCAAGTTTATCCTGCGAGTTTCCGGAGGTGTTTTTGATTGTTTTTGTAACTGGATTTTGGTTTATGATGTGGTGTCCGTACTCGGGGGTTGAGGAAAATTAATTGAATTATAAAGCGTGCGTTTTATTTATAAAAAATCGGTGAAACATTCAGTGCAATTAAATATTCTACTTATATTAAAATTCAAATGTGGTATTAATGCTTTCCGTATTTGAGGCAAATTACCGTTCAGTTTCTAACATAATTACGTGGTACGAAGTTCATTCAAGTTAGTTATCTTTGTAAGTTCGAAATAGCGATTGTCGATTCACACTGCTTCGCGAATGTATTTGTTTGTTAGACTTGGCTGCGTTAGGCCATTCAATTGCTGATAATATCTTCTATTTTGAGAGTTCAGTAGCTGTAGTTGTAACCTGACAAGCAAATTGGACTGTTATATTTAGGAACGGTTGATGTTTGCATGGGCTAATTGTTTGGGCTTGAAATTCGAGAGTTCAATAGCACTGATTAATTATTTAAAACAGAAAAGCAAGCTAAAACTGCAAAGCTTGCGAATTTGTAGAAATTGAAAACAGAAACAAATGCGTCTGGAAAATAATCGTTCCCATTAAACATTTTGAATTGAGTAAATTGGGTAACAAGGCAAATCGCGGTTTTACATTAAACTCCAAAGTCATGCACGTTAAGTTGCAAAGTAATCAAGTTAAATCGCCTACCTTAACCGTAAAGCAGTTCACATTAAAAGAAACATCATCATTACTTTGCAAACTCAAGCAAAGTGCCTGTCATAGTTTAGCGAGAACACTAAATATCAGTTCAATGACCTCTTAACAAAAACTGTAACTTTTGTTATTAACCTAGTTTAGTAGAGTAGCAGAAAGCTTTTGATTGACCCAATTTGGAAGTAATTTCTAGGGGGAGATCTCAATGGCGCAGTGTTACATGCATTTGCAATTGTAATAAGTTTTATCATTTTGGAACATATTCACTCAACCGATTTATCCAGAAAGATGTCCTCAATTAAGTTTTGGACTTTCATTTTATTTTTATCGCGCTTTCGGACCAATATATATTATTAATTAATTGAACATGAACAGCGATTTGTACTTCTTAATAAGCACTACAGCGAAAATTTGACACTTAGTTTAATTGCTCAATTAAAGCTCGATTTAAACTAAAAAGTCGAATTCGAAATTGTCCAATAAAATAAAGCATAATACAATTTGAAATTGACGTCCACGCTCCGCTCTGAAACGTAAATTAAGCCGTTGAAATTCTCCATAAATCAAAGCCCGCTATGTTCGCAAGCACATTTCTCCATCTTAAAAGCTCTCGAAAGCTCCGGCCGGTAATTAGCGGCCGATCCGCGACTCGTGGAAGAATCTCGGCCGGGAATGATCAGCAATTTTTCACGTATAATGACGCGGCCGCGTGTGGCTTTGACGTCGAGCCCAATATTTCTCACTCGAATAATTCCCCGGCTCGCGGAGGTTAATTTTTAAAAAAGTAACCAGCTAGACAGAGGTTAATCGATAGGTCACTTGATTCTCTCTCTTTCTCTTTCTCTCTCTCTCTCTCGGTGCTTGGCGCAGTAGATAGAGTTGCCAGATCGAAGTTGTAACTCGAGGTTTGTAAGGTACCGTCAGCGAGTAGCCTGAGGCCTGTTTGTCGATAGTTGCGTAAGCATCATCGTATAGACGTGTTTTACTGAATTTTTGATGATGTTTGCCCGGCCCTCGCCATCAGCTTAGATGTTCGCGATCGATTTTGACGATGTGTATATACGGAGAGAAAAATTCAGGAAAAATTACTAATTTTTTGTAAAGCGGTAATAGACTTGCCATAAGCCAAAAAATTATTAGACTTTTTAGTAAAATTTACAAAAAGTTTGGCAAATTTGACTACTTTTCTCTCCATGTACGCATGACTTATATTTACGCCCGGTAATGATGCTGCATTGCTTGTTCTTACAAGCTAGCAGATTTCGTGTAATGAATACTCCGGAGTTCAGGTTTACGAATTTGAACTGGCTCAAATTTCAAGTTTCGCCAATGAGTCATTAAGTTAATTAGTGATTGGTGGATTTTGGCGCATCATATTAATTACTTTCAAAGGATAACGTAAATAAAAATGTATATATATATTCTTACGAAAGAGGCATTTTTCATGAAATGTGTACCTCTACGGAATGCACGGGTGGCTTCGACGTGATACGCGTTAGTTTTACGTTAGATATCAATTGTATATACAATATAAAGAATAAAAATTATTTAAAATTATTTTTGTGTTTTCAATATATTTGTGCTATTTTTCCCTCATAGCAATATTAATGTCTTAAAACTAATGTATAATATTAACATTGAAATTATTTATATTTTTCTTATTAAGATTTATAATCCGATCTTCTTATAATGTGTTTATTTGTTATTATCGTTTTGCAATGGCTTATTATAAGCTTATTATAAATTATAAAGCTATTTACCTTCTTTACGTTTACTTTTAGATATTAAAAAGAAATATAAGCTACTTTGGAAAGGTGAAAACTTATTACATGCATCGAATTTCAATAATAATACTTCTGAAAAAAATTTAATTTAAGTATACTCAAGAATTTAAATTATTATCGACATATAATTGAAATTAATTCTTTCCACATAATCAGCAGGTAAAAAATGTATACTCACCAATATATTTTAAACTATCGATCAAACTTTCAATAATTAAACAGAATACGTAATTATAAACACACCCAATTAAAAACGTCCAATCATAAATTCGAACGGCATCATCGAACAGAATAAATAGTAATTAGGAATTCCCAGCAGCCCGGCAGAATATTATTTCGAGCGCGAAAATCAAAAGTCCCAATGACAGTGCCTAACTCATTACTCTTGTACCGATGAGAAATTTGGGACGCCGAAGCATAACCGCAGCATCCGGCAACAAGCGCCAGTCGAACGCCAGACGAGCATATTGTCGCGCAGCTTGTCAAAATAATTCGTTACTAGTTATAGTAGTTTCTGCATACAATACATATTTTCTTTCACCCCCGTTCACCCCGCCGGCACACGAGAGGGTGGGGGGTGGTACGGAGTCTGATGCATAACATTGAATTAGCTCACGCACGTGAATAATTGATTTATATACTCAGTCAATTTGAATCTATAATGCGCTACACCTGCAATAATACGCGCCCGCTTAATCCCCTACGAAATTTGCTAAATGTTCCAGACTGCGCTTCTCGTGAAATGTGGTTTTCGAGCTGCAATAAAACCTTCTGTATTTCGTTCCGGGGTGCCTTGAGGATTCGACGCGATTTTTCATCTACGGACGGTGAAACTTTGGAGAATCCATCAATTTTCATTTGCCGCCGCGAATCAATCTTAATAAGTGTCGGCGAGTCATGACGTATTAGTATATACATTCGTTCTGAACTGGATATTTAAAATCTTTTTACTTTCTTGTTTTCGACTGATCTAACACGGCGGAAAAAAATGTTTCTCCGAAACTCGACCGACTGCCAGATTTCAATATTGAGAATAGTTGGGCCAAATTTCGGTGTGCGGTTTTCGAGTTAATAGAGGTTACATATATATTGAATTTTTGACCGTTATTTTCAACTCATTTACCCGAAAACGATGGAAGGGTTATATTTGAAACTTGGCTAGATTCCAATTTTAGGTATGTCAATAAAGACCAAAGTTTTAGTGGAGTTTTGCATATAGCACTTCGGTATTACCTTTTAAAATATCTTTCGAAATTAATTGCTCGCGGCGCACATTAATAAATAGTATATTTTCCGGGGGGGTACATTGGCTCCCCCCTCCACCCGAAATATCCCGAAAATTTAAGTCAAAGCGAAAGCGAACCCTCGGGATATTATCGCGCGGCAAAAATATTTCCGAAAATATTTCTTGCGCGCGCCCTGGCTGCCTCTCGGCATTGCTTGAAATTCAATGTTAATTGGCCGATTTCCATACGGCAGCTCCGCGCGCACGCGAGAGAGAGCTAAAACTTCCGCCGCGCCGCCCGATATTCCAGTCCTCCGAAATATCCGGATTCCAACGCGCTCGCGCGGACCCCTAAACAATCTGTTTAAAACCCGGGCGATTTCATAACCGCGCGTTAACAAGCTTCGGAGCGAGGCGAGAGAGAAAAAGCCAAAGACAAGAGAGGCGCTAGAACAGCAGCGCGGCGCAGTCATTAACCCGGAAGGGGCGCTGGCTCTCTCTCCCTCTCTCTCCCTCTCTCTCGCAGTTAACTGCTTCTTTGCAAGCTCCGAATAGTTGGCGCAGGCGGAAACGGAATAGCTGGGGCTCGAGTTCTTGATGGGCGCGCCTTAGCGCCTCTCTCTGTCTCTCTCTCTCTCTCTCTCTCTCTCTCTCCCTCCCCCGGATCTCCACACGCACAGCATCAGCGTCGTTGCGAATTAACGCAGCGTCGGCGGCAGAGTGAAATGAATCTAGGTTAAGCGCGACAGGGACGTACATCCGATGCCGGAGAGACGTATTTTCGCGCGCGCTCGGAGGAGCTTTTTAACGGCGATAATACCGTACGAGCGCGCCGCTCGGGTCTTGCGGCCTGTTTATTTTCCTTAATGGCTGACCCGCCGGGATATGACAGGAAACGAGGCACATATTCGCGAGCAGGCAGCGGCAGCAGCCCCCGCGGCCGATGTGCACCCTCCGTGAGCGCGTAATGCGTTGCGAAACGTACGCCATCAAGGCCGCGCGCTTCATTATTAATAACGGACCGCGCTTTTCGGCTCGCGTTGTGTTCCCCCCCCCCCCCCCCCCCTGCGAGGGAGAGAGCATTATGTGCTGCATCGGGAGAGCATCTTTGCCTGGCGGCCCGGGAGCTGAATTACCGCGCGCGCGCGCGCGTTAATGGACTTCTTTTTATTTCTCGCTCTGGGCGCACTGTTAATTATTGACGTGCGTAGGAGTGTGTACACGAAGCTTTCCTCGCGCGGAGGTAGATATAAGTGGGCGCGCCAGTCGTGAAAATGAATGGGATATTCTTTGAAGGGGAGGAAGAAGCGCGAGCCTTTGAGTCGGCGACGCCAACGGCGCGCGCGCGGCGCGTTTTCTCTCTTAGCTTTTCGGGCTGAATTTTTCAAGTGCTGCGAGAAGTTTCGTGCTCGATGCCGCGGAGCGAGCCTTTTAAATTTAGTTTTGTCGGGCTTCTCAAAGGAACGTCGCTCGAGTCACGCGTGAATGGGGCTGATTGTTTCGCGCCGCGGGGCATTTTTCTCAAGTTTAATGAATTTTTTCGAGCGAACTGTTTACCTTTTTTATCAATTTTACGATCGAGGTTCAACTTTTGCGAGAAGAGAAAGGTCTGTTGTACGTTGAAATTTCACTTTGTAATGTTATAATATATTGCCGTTAATTGAAAAAGTTAGTTTCAATTTGGTTCAAATTCATTTTTGCGAATCGATTATTAAACATACGTGTTATTTCTGAATATAGAAAACAAAACAATAGAAGGTCCAATAGATATTATTATAAGCAGTATTGGAATGCAGCAAACAGCATGGAATAAAACATGTAAATTGTCATTTGTAATTTCTCATTCTCTTTTTGTGAGAATTTAAGGAGATCTTGAAGAGGTTCGTGTTTATCTTTAACGCCAAAAATCCTCACCGCCCCGCATCGTATTTCACGACTTTTAGCTCGAATTTTTGTTTTACATAAATTATTATGTCACCTTTCCTTTTCTTATGACGGCAGCTACCTCGCCAACCTAGCATTTCGTGGTAGAGAATATGCCCAACTACCAGAAAAATGCACATTGTACTGTGACCGAAATATCCGCAAAATATTTCTCACGCCAGCTCTTAGACCTTTCCGGTGCAACTACCGCAAGTGGATGCGATTAGCCGAAAGGTTAATAGAGCTCTTTATGGACTCAGATCTTTCAGATCCTGTATCACCGAGACACTGCGTAAGCAGCTGACCAGCGCTTTTGTCATCTCGCACTTGGATTACTGTTCTCTTGTATACCTTGACGTATCAGGTGAACTCAACACCCGACTTCAAAGATTGCAGAACTCGTATGTGAGATATATTTATGGTGCTAAAAGGTACGAGCACATGTCCCCATATAGGGGAAGGATAGGCTGGGTTTCGGTAGAAGCAAGAAGGGAGTATTTCGCGACGGTATTGCTTTACAAAGCAGTAGTCATGGGATAGCCTCCGTATCTCGCTACCCTTTTTGATATATACCGATATAGAACCTCTTCTAGGGACCCCAAGGAACTCGTAGTTCCTAATTCGCGTAGTGACACTGGACTGAAGTCCTTCAGTGCCCAGGGTGCGCGTCTATGGAATTCGCTCCCTCGTTCCATCACTCAGTAGGTTTAAAGCGGCAATACACCGATACATCCATCAATGCGATGATGGTGATTTCGTTGACTAACAAATGTAAGCTGTGATATAACTTGTAAAAAAAATGTGATAAGCCGTCTAGTATTGTATCTTGTAATTTATTGTATTGACTTTATAGATTAGCGAGAATGAAATTAATCTGTACTTGAAATCGTCAAGTCGTGTGACGAATCTGTGATATGACAAAGCATGATTTAATTGTGATATGTATGTATTTTTTTTGACTAGTGCAAAATAAATCTATAATAATAATAATAACTAAATGATAAATGAAAAACAAGCCATTACAGAATTTACTCATAATTTTTAGCCCAAGAAATGCTCAAAACTGATCCTCTTTTTATCATTTTCAATAATTTCATGTCAAAATGTATTCATTAACTACTTAAAAAAACGGAGTACGATTTAAAAAAATCATCAGCCCGCGGAGGCGAAGCGCATCGACTCATAAAATATCCGCCCTGCCCGCGAGACAAACAATATTTGTCCGCCGTGGCGCGAAGCGCGTCAAAGCCTCCCCAGTGCTATCCGGGCTCCCTCTCGCATTGCTAGGCCGAGTTTGCGAAACTCTCAATCTATCTCCCAAATATGCCCCCGGGGTAGACTTTGCGCCGCCGTCGGCCCAGACCGAAGACTGGGTAAACTAAGGTGCGCGCACGCTACTCTTCAAATAACTGTCCAATAATGCATTCTAACAAGTTTCCCGCCTCCTCCGCATTCAACTGCCGGAGTTCGGCCGCGGCCTCGCTGCAATGCCCGCCGCCGCAGCACTCCCGGAAACTTGTAGGCTCGGTATTTCAGCCGGAGAGCAAGTGGCTATCTTGTAATTGATTTCTCTGTAATTGAACCCACGAGAATTTTATGACCCTTTGTCTCGCCGCGCGACTAGTTTCGAATTCTTCCTTGTTGCTGATTATTACTCGATGGTTGCTCCTATTGTAACTCTACGTTAAGGTTATATGGTCTATACAGTCTGAATCAAAAGTCAGTCGAGATGTAAATTATTAGTAATAACTATATTTAAATGTTTTTATTAACTTTTGCTTATTAAATGCATAAAGGAGACTTAACTGAACACTATAAACCGTGTAAAAATGAAATTATATTAAAATAGTCTAAGTTTTCTCGGTTTTTAAAATCGTACATTTTGAGGTTTTCTTGATGAATTTCGCTTCCAAAAGTGCCAAGGTTTCAATTTTTATTTATTTTACATTCAATTAGGCTCATTTTATTCATTTAAGTATTTCCTATCGATTCACGAGCATTAAAATCGGAAAAGAGCTTTTTGTTAAATGTTATTAACAAGTAACGTATTTTTTAAATATGAAATTCTAGTTTAAGGAACACTTCATTTGTTAATAACATTTAACAAAAAGCTCTTTTCCGATTTTGATGCTGGTGTATCGATAGGAAATACTTAAATGAATAAAATGAGCCTAATTGAGTGTAAAATAAATAAATATTGAAACCTTGGCACTTTTGGAAGTGATATTCAAGAAAACCTCAAAATGTACGATTTTAAAAACCGAGAAAACTTAGACTATTTTTATATAATTTCATTTTTGTACGGTTTATAGTGTTCAGTTAAGTCTCCCTGGTAGAAATCTCAATCCAATTTTTCAGTAGTTAATAGGTATTTTGAATTGGAATCCATTAAAATTGTGAAGAAAAAGGAAGAAAAATCCTATTTCTTGTTCTATTTTTTGCCCATCAGTGAAACACTTTTTCCGGTCATTTTGAAACGTTTAATGACTTTTGATTTAGACTGTACAGACCATACAACCTTAACAATAGTAGTAAAAGAAAAAGTGATCATTTTTGAGGTTACTTGATCATTAATCCGCTGATCAGCTTCAAATGCAATCCATTTTTCTCATTATTTAGGTAATTACGTAGTGTGTTCATTTAAACAATTAGCTGTACAATATTCTGCACTTAGTGCGTGGGCCATAATATATGCCCCGAATTATCATCACTAATTTACAAACTAATGTTAATTCGAGGCAACTATTTTCGCGAATCTTCATCACCGCGCGGTTTCTTTGACACCGCAATGCTCGCTGATGTACGATCCGGGTTACTCCAAAATTAGATTAAAGCTCATTATAATCACCGGACGTAATGATAATTATATCAAAGCGAGGCTCTAAAACAAGCAGAAACGGCGCGGAGCTTCGCGCTCGGAGCGCTCGTCGAAAATCATCCCTGCATTGGTGATTTATCAATTACCGGATGTGTATATCGTCAGAAAAGTAATCATATGTGAACGCATACTGATTTAACTTATTATTCAGCGAGCGGCGCGCTCATTATTATTCCATCGTTTGTTTATCGCGCAAATTCGCCGATAGTAATTTTATCAATCCCCCCGACAATTATGTTAATTTTTTCTGACCGCACGGCTGCCCCGTTACGTCGCCGGAATTAAAAAGCAATATTTTTGATAATTGCACGTGTTTACCCTCTGCTTTCTGCGCCGGTTCAAGGTGAATTCATTCGCATTTAGCCATTGTTCAAATAATAACTGCTTCCAAAACAATTTACATTCATTACCGAGTGCTCCCGTTTTCGTGCAATCTTTTTAATAAAATGAAAATTAAAGCGCCGCTGCAGTTGTAAAATTAATATTATTTCCGCGATACTCATCAGAACCAAAGCAAAATTTTGTAGTACAATCCAGACATTTTTTTAACCAACGTTCAGGAAGAAATTCTCGGTAACGACGTATAATTACATAATTAAAATAATTCCCTTAAAAATTACCGTTCATTACCCAGCTTTACGCTGAATTTCTTACGTCCCAGTAATCGTGAAATTAAAAAAGCTAACCTACATGCACTCGCCGCGCCGTGCATAAACATCGATTCAGCAATAATTCCTTTTGACGCTTACCTACATGTGCAGGCCTGCAAAAAGTCTCAGAGCGCAGCGTGTACTGCAGGTGTAACGCGCCGCGGCTCCTCAGGAATCAATACTTATCGATTGCTTTGAAGTCGCGAGCGCGGGAAATGCACCCCCCTCGGTTCAGCGGCTAATTCCCAGCTATTTTCCCTCCGTTTTAATAATTATTCCGCGACGCGATAGTAAATCCTTATACAGCGGCCTCCCCCTTCCTGCGCATGCGCTCATTGAGGGAGAGAGAGAATGAGTGACTCCGGAAATAAGAGTTCGCGTGCGGCCGCCGGAAGTTCGTAGGTCAAGACACACGTTGGAGCCCGGCCAGTTCGTCTAATTTTCGCCGACCTCCGACGTTCTTTCGCCGTGGATATACTTTCGCGTGCGACCGGCTTAACATAACAAAACGCGATCGTTTGTAATTGTCAGGATGAGTCCGACGGCTCTGGACTGACGTGTTTGCTTTAAATCCAGTTTGCTTTCTTGCGCTATTCGATGATAAAGAGTAATGATGAAGCGAGCCGAATGGGCGAGAGTCGGGTTTCGGGAAAAAAGGGGCTCTCTATTCCGGGTGCAGAGTGTAATTTTCGAGGTACGGACGGTTTTGCGCTGATGCGATGCGAAAATTTCGGGTACTAAACTCGGGGGAGGTAAAAAGAAAATTACAGACTTTTAGGCAAATGCGAATTGCCGTGCTAAAACTTGATAGATCTTTTTATTAAAGCAGTTAAGCCGCGGCGACGGGCGTCTTTAAAGTTAAGGACTATTTGCTTAATTTAGATTTTCGTAATTTAAGAAAAATATAGTTTTTAATCATTTAATAAGCACTCTAATAGAAAATAAAGCAGTCTTGCTGATTAAAATATTAAGCACCACCTGATTTTTTTTAAGCTAATAATTAGATTTATATTTTATAATTTCTGGTTAAGCACCTATTAGTGAGCAGTGCGGTAGTTCTGAAGGCTAAAGTTACCCTCTGTAGGTAAAATTAACCTCTTAACTATTTTATGAATATTTCAAACTATTTATTAATTTCTTCCTTTATTTAATAATTTATTTAAAATTGGCCACTAAATAGAAAGCAACCATCTTCTACTTCAAAAGCGTGACGAAAATAAGCAATTAATAGCTAGCGAATAGACAAAATAAAACCAGAAATCGCATTTCTGGCTATTCATTAGCTAAAAACTGCTTAAGATTTCTATCAGGAAGGACGTAAACTGCTTTTACAATCATTAATTTGATTATATAAGAAGGAAAAGATTTGTTCGACTTTTTGTTATACAATTTTTAAAATTGGTCAAACTTTCGATAAAACACGCATCAACGATGTTTTTTTTTCAAATAAGGGTGAAATCGAAAACCATTAAAAAGATTTTTCACAGAGCTGCAACGCTTTTCGAAAACTCTTTGACGAAAGAACGGCTCCTTAAAGTTCGAAAAAACTCGATTTCAAAACGCACTACGGACCATTTCTTCCGACAATTCCTTTAATAATTTACGAAAAATAAAAGTAAAAGCGAGCTTTTCCGAGGCGACAGAGGCAGACTTCATTAAAAAAAAAAAATCAAAAAAAGAAAAAAAAAACAATCCCCAACTCTTTTCAGCGAGTTCGGGCAAAAAGCGCCGCGCGGCATCTGCGAAACTTGGAGGAAAAGCCGGCAACAAACAGCGCGCCTCCGTATAACGACATTCTTATGATCGCCGTCCTCCGCAATCGTGCGAAACAGCCTTGAAACTTCCTCATTCTGCGCGCAAACCGAGTCGAAGCCCGAGTCTCGAGTGAAGAAAGAAAGAAAGAAAAAAAGCATCACCGACGGCGGAGAAAGTTCGGGCCTAATTGAATGAAGTACACACACAGGACCCTCATCGTCCTTTGTCCGGCGTGCGTCCGGCCGCGCAATACGCGGCGTACGCAGGCGGCAGGTGCTTACGGTCCCGTACTTTTCTCTCCTCCTCCCCGTCTCCCCCTCCTTTCGAAACGTAAAGCTTTACACTTGGCATAAACCCGGAGGGCTGCGGATAATTGCCGCGCCTCGCGGCACGTCCTGGGCGGCAGCTTTCGCGAGAATTGAAATTCTATCCGGAAGTGTGCAGTTGCGTTTTACTGTGCGGCGGATGGGGGTGGAAAGGTGCGGGCGTGCTGCTACGTATGACGCTGGACTATTTTGACGGAGATGGAGGGCCGCTGAATTTTAATATCGAGCTTTTCTTCCCGGGGCGAGGAGGGGACTAATCGCGCGTCGGGATATGTCGTGGTCCGTTCTGTTCTGTAATTGCGAATATCTCCTAAAAGAGAGAGAGGGGGGAACGACGCGCTGTTCCGCGGGCAAAGTGCCTCAATTACAGGAAAGTAATGGGGAAGTCGGTATTGCGCGCGGGTAGCAAAATGGAAACCCCCTGTGATTTTTGGGGAACAATGCTTAATTGTATTTTAAATACTCTTAATGAATACTTGCGAGTAAAGGCCGATGTGGACTGGGCGCAAGTTTGGACGGCTGTAAAGCCGGGACGAACTATGCCCGGTTTTTTTCTAAACTGTGAGTGCTATTCGAGTGCGGGTTAATGTTGGGATTACTATTAAATCTGGGGCCTCGTTTAAGGGGGAAATTGGCGACACTTGTATTGTTACTTATGCGGAGCTCTGCCGGGAACTGGGTTCGTTTTTCAAACTGTGAATAGTTTGCGCGAAAAATGTTATGGGGTTTATAATAATAGCTTCTTTGAATATTTGTTCGAACTAATGAACTGATGTGTTTGGGTGAAGGATTTTGTTCTGTTGTTTATCTGATCCTCGTTTTTTTTTAAAGTTATCCACTTTTTTCGTTGAAAAATTCGTAACTGTAGATAACTTTTGAAATTTAGCTTCAGACTGAATGGATGTGGCATCCTTTGTATATGTATCTTCAAAATATTTTTAATCCAATATTTTTGCAACCAACTCTTTTTTTGGCAGTGAAAATTTTAAGCAATACCGTGAAAAGAGAAAAAGTAGGTTATAATTTTCTGACCTGCAAACCTTAAACTCCAAAGAAATTCAGAAGACAATGTTCTCTTTGAAATAGCAACATTTAAATTTTACCCGATATTTTACAACTTATCCCTTCTTAAAAAAGTGATGAGCAGCCATGTTGAAGCACTTAAAGGCTTGATTTGATTGGTCAATATAGTTCGAATGTCAGAATTATGAATTCTTTGAATTTTTAAAACCGAATATTGATTTTTAGATGTAAAAAAAAATATAACTGAATCTTAATAGTTTTTACATGCTGAATAATGAAAAATATTCGAATAAATTTTGAATTCATAACCTCAAAATTGAAAATTGACGAATTATATATAAATGAACTTTCAAAAAATATGTTTGAAATTCGCATAAGAAATAAATTTCTAATATTTGTAATAAAATTTGAGCGCGCGGAGCGCGCCTGAATGTCGCTTGTTTAACACAAATTTCATATCAAACAATACACAAAACATTTTTTAACAATATATTCCGTTTATTTTTCAGGTAAGTATCCGAGAGACCAAAGCTATTCCGACTCCTTTTCTCGCAACTCGCCGTATTCGTAAGTCCACCTGTTTTCTTACCTTCCATACCGTCGACAGCTGAATTAATTCAACGCATCCCCCGTCAATTTCAACAAACATTAGCAATTCATCGAGCAGAAAATAATGAACTCCGGCTCTCGTCGAGAGAGACAGTAATTACTTACAAAGGAAAAGCGAGGCCACGCCGTCGTCTCACCCGGCAATTTGTGAGCGTGGCATTTAACCGCTCGTGTGACGTTTTTCTAATTACCTCCCCGGCAGTAAAGCCCCGCGAGAAAGCGGCCAGTTCCTGAAATAAAATACATTTTTATGAAGTCCGCCGTCGAAAAAAAGCCCTCCGCGCGCGCTCAAAGCTCCGACCGGCGAAGTTCGACCCGCGGCGCTAAGAGTCGTTAAAAGCCAGAAGTAAAACAGCTCCTCGGGTCAAAGCGGCCCCGGAAAATTGGTCAGATTTCAGTCGGCGGCCGGGAGTGCAGTTAAACCCCCGCCGCCGCCGGGGGGGGAGGGAGGAGAAACTTGGCAGTAGCCCTGAAAGTCAATGTATCCTTGAGAGGGGCATTAAAACAATTATAGTCGCGAAGTCGTGAACTTTTGTTTATCGGGTCAGTATACCGCGGCAAGTAAGTTCTGCTCTCTCCTCTCTCGGGTAGGAGAGGAGAGAATATAGGCCAGGAGTGTGTTTGCGGATCGCTTCGGAAGTAAGCGACTTCCCCGTACATCCTACTCGAGTTTATATCGCTTCTGCAAACTACGACGACCGGGCTATAAGAGGGGAGGGGGGGCAACCGAGAGAGTCGCGAAAAGAGCGAACTATGCTAATGCCGGCCGCCGCCGCCATGCTCGATCGGCCCTCGGTATTATGTACTCGACCGCGAGCGGCGCTTCTCTCGACGTTCCTGCAGATTCATCACTATTCAATCTCTTGCAGCGTCTACTCGGCCTCTCTCTCTCTCTCTCTCTCTCTCTCTCTCTCCTCGCTTCAGATTTCAACTTGCGAGGAGGTACTTTTTGACCCTGTTTAGCGGGGGTATAGCGATGTTTATGCTGACACTGTGGCTCATTGATTTTCCCCTTTTGGACGCCTGCAGCGGGGCTGGACTTGAGAGAGCGACGACGGCGCTCCGAAACGCGTTTGCGAGTCTTCGATTTTTTTAATTTCGCGGCGAGTAATTGCTTTTTCAATCGGCGTGTGGTTTTTATTTTGGCTTCATTGTTTCATTTTTTAACTTTATTTGTTATTCTGAGAATCGGTGAATTATCAATTCCGGGTATTTAAAGTTATTTAAACGTGCATTCGAACGATTTTTTAATTGCTTATAAAAGAAACGAAAATTCGTCAGATTATTACCGACGTTCATTAAGGCAATTCCCCTGGTTTTAAGGCCGATAAATATTTTGGAAGCGCAAGCATGAATCTTTAAAGATGCGGTAGTAATAGGACCAATAAAAACTAAGCTCGTTAAAAATCAGTAGTGTTTTTAAATGAAATGAAAGTTTCATGTTTAAGGGAATTACGCTTAGTTGTCTCGTAAACCGCGGATTTTACGGTCCCCTCATTAAACTCGTACTCAAATTGCAAAAATTAGCAGGACAAATGATTGGACTTGGAGAAGGAAGACGCGATTTAATGAATCCCCGACGGCCGATTTTATTCGTTCGGCGAAGGAATTTTTACGCTCGACAACAAAAAAGTTTTTAAAGAATATTTTACACCGATAGGTTCGGGAGACGTCTCGCGTTAAGCACTTTTGCGTACTTTGTTCTTTCCCCGAGGAGGAAGCTGTTTAAAAAACAATCGATGGAGCTTCGGTGAAAGTCGCGAGAATAAAGAAAAAAAAAAACTTCTTTCGAGGTCCGTTGGAAAATCGGTATAAAGCCATTTTTTTTTTAAAAACTTGCGATACAATTTTACGATCGTCAATCTTAAAAAAAATTGTATTCGGCATAGCGTACGAAATAACTCGTTTATCTTGATTTACGCGTTGGAATAAAATATTTTGACAGGCGTACAAAAACAGATATTTTTGCGCAGTTTTTAAATCATCCCGAAATTTGCGATATTCGACAGATTTCATATTGAAACCCATTAAAGTATGCAAAATTGCGTACATTAAAAAAAGAGCGGGATTTAGCAAAATAAAACAGCTCCTTTCACCGCCGAGTCAACGGATCAAACTCATTGCCCCCGGAGGAAAATACTAAAAACTCCAGCCGTACATTCACGCTTCAATCAAATGAAGGTAAAATCTTAAGTAGAAATAAACCCGTCCCGGTTTTATTCGCGCCTTAGCACCCTCGTTACCGGCGAATCTACTTATATTGACTCTGAATAACGCAAGGAATCGGCCGCGCGGCGGCGAATTCCGTAAAACTCATTAATTTAAAAAGGGCCCATTCGCGCTCCGTCGAATTACCCTTGTAATCCCCGAGCGTTCGTTGTGATTTCCTCGATGTCGAAGGGGGGGGGGGGGGTCGATCCCTAAGCAGCGCGCGCAGCTCGTTAAACTCTCGCGCGGAGCGTCGAAATGCGAACAATGTAAAAAGCTATAATTGCGCAACACTCAAGAAAGTTATCCCCCTCTCTCAGGCAGTAAAGTCGGAGAGTCAAGTTGGACATGGCTGGCGCCTCGGAATTGCGGAAGTGCAGAGGTGTTAGTTCACTTTGGGAGGAGGTGGGGGGAGAGTGTAGTCGCTGTTTTCGGCTGAGCGAAACTCGCAAGACTCGTCGCCTTGATGAGCGACTTCGCGCCGGAATTTCCACATTCGCGAGCAACAGGATTACACAAAGGCAGGCTCTCGCTCTCTCTCTCTCTCTTTCTCTCTGGTCACGCAGCGCTAACTTTTGCGAAATTGATCGACGGCGAATAAAACTTGACGGCGAGCTGCACTTTGCAGAGTCGAGGGAGAGAGGGATGAGCTGCCTCTTTTCGAGGGCGCTTCGGCGAATTATTGGCTCAAGCGCGCGAATTACGTCGGAGACGACGAGGCCGAGAGTCATTTTTCCGCTCGGTTTTTTTTTTTTAACCGAAGCCGAGAGACCAGAAGGATTTTCAGAGGCGGAATTTGTCCTTTGACGCCGAGGCTTCGAATCGCGCGATTCCCTCTTGCAGGCCTTTTCAAGAGCGAGCCGGGAGATGTTTTATTTGGCGGATTAATGAATTTAGGATCGCCTTTTAATCAGCGCTTTAAGGAACGGGCTTCTGAAAAAGTTGGGAATTCGTTCGGTGAAACATCAATGGCTCGTCTTCGCCGAGTGAAGGGTAAAAGGAAGCGAGCAGAAGCGGAATATCAAGAGTCTTTTAGTTTTTTATCGCTGAAGGAATAAATAAACGTTTTCGGAAAAAGCATCCTATTTGTATTATATTTATCCTCCGGAAGTGATGAAAAGTAAATAAGAAGTGATTAGAAGTGAAGCGGAAATAATAAAAAAGGACGAATAATTTGTTTACAAAGATTCCGAATCAGAATCATAAAACAATTGATAGGAAAAACCGGGGCTAGTTGACACATACATAAAATCTTTATTTATAAACATTGTATCTCTGAGGTGATCACACTGCTTTTTACCTAAATTGCTGTCAGTCTGTATCAACAATGCTGAGGCGAAAACTCAAAATTCTGGAGAGGTAAGTTCTAATTATTTCAATCATTAAAAGTAAAATAAAAAATTTTTATAAAATTTAATTTAGATATCTTAAAATGCTTAAATTAATATATGTAATTTATGCGTATCGTACGATTCGTCGTGTTATTATCAACAACGCTTCCGTTTTTGTTTATCGCAAAATTAAACATGTGTCAATTACTCTTTTTGTTTGTCTAGTCCCTGTCACGGATGACGCGCGCGAAACATGATAAGCGCATCCGTATGCAATCTCTTCTTCGAGTCGTCCTCATATGTCTACGGATGCGCTTATCATGTTTCGCGCGCGTCATCCGTGACATCCCCAAATGCGGGGTTAAGTTGACACAAAAATGTGTTGATAAAAAATGTTATTAAACGTATATATAAAGTAAATTATGAATAAAAAAAAATGGTCAATGATCTCTTATCCAAATGCTTTCAGATGTAATGGAAAAATATTTGTTTTAACTGTTATTATAAAAAGAAAAAAAAAACAAAAATTAAAAATTGTGTCAATAGCCCCGGTCTCCTTTACACTTATATACAAGACAACTATTTTAAATTTTAATTATTTTAAGTTTTAAATTTTAAAAGTTTGTTTATACCTTATTAGTTTCTATATTAAATTGAATTGATTATATTCAAGCCAAATAATAATATTAATATCCAATTATTTATATTACAATTATTAGTATTTACATTAATTTGTTTATATTTAAATGTATCAAAAGTTTGTAAATTTACGAAGTGCACATTAAAATAATAATTATTTTCTATAAACAATTATTAAGGAGTAAAATAACCCTTTGTTTAATAAAATTAAATGCAAAATAAAATAAATGATTCCTGCCTTTTTTTTAGTGTCAAGTACCCTATTTTAAATATATCTTGTCACTTACAATATCATATTTTTCCTGATAGGGATACAATTTTTATCTAAAAGAAAAGCGATTGCCTTAAGAAAGCAAATCTTTAATCTCCTTGCAAATAGTGCAGGTTTTCTATCCCTTTCCCGCAGCATCTTTCTATCTTTTCCTCCTCACCGAAAACGATCAGCTCTCGCGAAGAAGGACAAGTTCGATGAGACAGTAACGATTCCCGATTAAAAAGCGGTGCAAACAATACCATCGGCTCGGGAATGAAAGTTAAGGTTCTAGTTAAGCGGCCTTCCCGGAAGTTTGAAAGAGCGGACTCGCATTAAACGGCGCAACTTACTCCTCTCTCTCTCCTCGGGCCGACCCTAAAAATAAGAATCGGAGATTCACCGGCTGCAGCGGCGGCGGCGTCGGCGGCGACGCACAAAAGGCTAAACTTCGCCCGGAGCTTATATTCTCTCGGAGAGGGAGAGAGAGCCGCACGTGGCCGATTTACCGCAATTCGATTTCAGTAAGTTCCCCGCTCAATGTATCCAGGCGCCATTGTGCGCCATTGTTAACTTTCAGCGGCGGCTCCCTTTTTCCGGCACCATCCCCCGCCCCCCCACCTCCGCCGGGGGGGGATTTTTCGCGGGCTTTCATCGAGTCCGCATTAGGCGGGAGGTCTTTAGCGATGCCGAATCTTGAGTTTCCGACTTGAGCGGCGCAGTTTTCAGGAGGTGCCGAGAGGCAGACTGAGAGAGAGAGAGAGAGAGATCGAATCGAACTTGATTTAAGATCCGGGCTGTAATTTCCATAAATTTAGCGGATGTAAAGTTCCCCGAGGGTCGGGGGCATATTTCAAATTGATAATGAGAGCGCTGAGAGAAGTCCGTGTAATTTCCCCCAGAAAGACGTTATAAAGTTCGCTTGTCTGAAATGTATTATTGTAATTTATTGTAATGAACGGTGGCGTTTTATAATTATGCAAAAATCTTGATTTATTGCCCCGAATTACTTGTTAATCCTGGGTATTAAATGCCGCCTCTCGCCTTTTAATCGTTTAAGTTTCTATTTTCCGAGTATTGTCATAGTTGTACTGAGAAACTGCGAACCGCACCGTAGCAACATATTTCAAGCGAAATTGATTTTCTAGATTAAAAGCACGCCTTTTAGGAGTTAAATGCCTTAAAGTTTTTTTACCTTAATGCCTTACGAAGCTTTGACAATTTACCGGCATTAGCAGTATAAAGTAAAACAGCTTTTTCCTTTGATTAAGGCTCGAAACGGAAATCTGCAATTAAGAAAAATTATTTAAAAATCATCTTGAGAATTCAATTTTTTCATTAATTAATTTTTTTTTTTTTTTCTAAATAAACGATGCTCCGTTCGGTAAGTACTCCCAAGCTACAAAGCGAACGTGGCTGAGAAAAAAAGGCTCTGCTTAAAACGTACCAAATAAGAGAACGCCCCATAATTAAAAGTTGGAGCGTAAAAGCAGCGCGTGTTATTCCGGGAGAAAGTCACGTTAGCCGGCAAACAGGCGGCATGAAACATTCAAGGGCGATACGGCGCATAAATTGGAAAGAGAGAAAGACAGAGAGGGAAGCGCCACATCAGGCATGCAAAGCGCGGCTGGAAGAGGAGTCGTCGCTTCGTACTTCATCTACATCCTTAATTCCTTCATTTGGCCGGCTTTTAGCGAGAAACTCTCCCCCTTTTGGGGGGGGGGGGGGGGGGGGGGGGGGGGGGGGGGGGGGGGGGGGGGGGGGGGGGGGGGGGGGGGGGGGGGGG
>JAWWEO010018814.1:0-20534 GCA_035582975.1 Ormyrus labotus
CTTTCATGGTTAAAGTTGCGAAAACAATAGAATATCGCAAGGTACGTCATACAGTTTGACAATATCGCAAGATACGTTATAATTATTAACCTAATAACCGAAGTCAAATGTATTATCAAAATTTATTGTTAATAATGTTTTATTTGAACAAAATTAAACAAAATAAGAGATCAAAACATACAAAAAATTTGGAAAATATTTTTTAAATACTTTTCTAGCGGCAATAAAGTGTTTAAAAAGAAATTTTTTTTAATATCTCAACTGACTAGAGAGTACCTATAGAGCCTTAAAACAGCCCGATTTTTAAATTATGTATCGGTCAACTTTAAATAATAATTTTAATATTAATTCTCATTTGACGTTTATTGGAAGAATACGCTTATAATATCAGTAATCCTCCCGCGAATCATTCCACGGTGTTTTGATTTCGATTAATTATTTGCTTTCTCTTCCCGTCCTTCTCTGCTTAAAATACTTGCGACTCCTTCGATATTATCGGAATTTCATTGTACTCAAAGTTACTAATCGATATCGAACTTCCGGAAAACGAAAACAAAGGGAAAAGATCATTAAAAGTTATGCGAATGATGAGGCTGCTATACTGTTTTGTACTTTATTGACAATATTATTTCAATAATGCCGCATAAATTAATTTCGTTAATTAATTATCTCGGATAAACATGCCGATTATTTTTTAATAAATTCTATCGTACAATTTTTTGACTTGTACTCTGTAGTATGATTAATATTAGTATTTCATTAATATAAATAAATATAAATAATAATAATAATATATATTTAAATAGATATTGCAGCAATTTCTCTATCTCACTTACTTATCATTAATTATGTATCAGTATATAATTAAATTTTAATAAAATTTAGTAATTGAAAGAGCAATACAAGCAAGATACACAAATAAGATAATATTCATTTTGTGAAATCAGTACTAAATACTCAAAAATTCCGTAACATTTAATCCTGTATTTAATTACTCAAAAGTATGTTTATTTTCCTCCGTTTCAGGCTTTTCATCTTTCAAAACGCACACATAATATTTGCTTAGGAAAACACCCTAATTCATTAAGATTCATCGGACGCGCGCGTAATTTTTAGTTAAATTTCCCGGCGAAAGCATTCCCCATTAATTTCCCATCCCTCTTAAAATTCAAGAAAGCACCCACAGCCCCCTCGCGAAACGCAGTCACATCTCAGCCGGTCGACGATCTGCAGTTGCCAATCCAGCCCGGGGCAAATCGAATTTTCGCCATCGGGAAGTCCGGCGGCAGGAAGCATCCATCCAGCTCTCTCATATAAGACAAGAGAAACGGCGCATACCTGGGAGTGTAGAGCTGTCGGTGGCCGCCGGGGGTCGAGTTATCGGGGCAGCTGGCTCGTCTCAGTCTGCGGGCGGCCTCCCGCGACACGCGCTGCACCAGCTCGAGCATCGCCGTGCGCTCCGGCTGCGGTAAGACCTGCGCCGCCTCCTGCAGCACCTGCAAAAATTCAACGGCTAAATGGGAGACAGCGAGTAATGGTGGGGCGACACGAGTCGATGGATTATATAGAACGGAGTCGGGAGGCAGGGGAGATGTCGAGCTGAATTGAGGGTCTGGAAACCGAAAGGAGACGAAACGTAATTTCGCCAAATAAGTATTGTCCAAGTGCAGTATTTTATCGAATTGCTTAAAATGAAATTTGAAAAGTTAGCTGCGGTAGAGAATTCCATTGCGCATCTTTTTTAAATATTTAATCAAAAAATTTAATGCTTTTTTTACTTCAACTCTCGTCATAACATTTGTAAATATTCATATTTCTATTTGAAACTTTTACATGGCAAACTACAATGTATTCTCCATATCAAATATAAAGAAAATGGCGATAATTTATAAATATTTCATTCGAAATTTCCTTTTGTATTTTCAATTGCAAAAGCTGTGTTATGAACGTTCAAGTTTCAAATAGAAATATGAATATTTACAAAATTTATGACGAGAGTTGAAGTAAAAAAAAGCATTAAATTTTTTTTGTTTCGCCAAACTGACTTTTTGTTTACATATTTCATAAATTATAAAAATTATTAATATAGTTTATTGGGAAAAAAGGAATTCTCTACCGAAGCTAACTTTTCAAATTTCAATTTGATAAAATGTTGTACTTGGACAATACTTATTTGGCGTAGTCTCCTTTTGGTTTCCGGACCCTCAATTATCGATGATTAGTCGGGGATATAGCGGGAGAGCGCGAATTTCCATGATGCGTGGCTTTTTCCCAGAGCTGCGCTGACCTCGTTTCGCGGAGCGGAGCAGAATTTGTGATGTTCCGATTCGATAATGGGAGATGAAAAAGGAAAAGGTAGCGGGGAGAGATAAGAGCACGAGCGTTGTCGAATGTCAATAATAATTGAAATTTCTGCTTTGAGAAAGTGCTATCTGTTATTCATTATTTATCTGAGGATAACTTGGGTTTTAAATTCAAATTAAAATTTAAAATATCTGCATTTATTCGGGATCATCTATAAAGACGTTATTTAAATTAATCACAATAGTGTAAGGATTTTAAAATTCCTGTTGTGCAAATCTATGTTCATATTCGCGTATTTACATCGGATGACGAAGCGTACAGCTATCAAATTGTAACGAAGGGGGGCGATGTAAATAAATACGCGGTACAGCGGAGAGCAGCGAGCTCTTCGCTTCCCATACCTTTACCGAGTAAGTTTGTCTGCGATTTTATTTGAACCAATCCGCTATCCTTTCCCGCCCGCTAAAGTATTATTTTTAAAAAGACACCACCTTACAATAGGAAACTAATTTATGAAAACTCATAGGATTTTACAAGCAAAAGCATTTAGCATTTTTCCAAGAATCAACGAGTATTTCATAAACTTTTATTTTAAAAAGCGCTTGAGCAAACAAAAAAATCTCAAAGTATCCATCTCATAATGCAATATCGATGCAACGCGCAATACCAAAGCCGCGCGCAACTTACGGATTACGCAGCAACTTCTCTCTCTCTCTCTCTCTCTCTCTCTCTCTCTCTCTCTCTCTCTCTCTTAGCCGGGAACTCTAAAAATCCCCGCAACTACAAGTTATTAATTAAAAAACTTGGCTCCGCGCACACAAAGCAAATTAAGCACTGCAGCAGAGAGAGAGAGAGAGAGAGAGAGAAAGAGAGAGCCCGAAAGAAGAAAACAACGGCCTCGGCGAGCGCACCGCACGCGGCTCTCGAGAGCTTTAGCGCATAATGGCGGGAAAGAGAGAGAAGACGTTCGACGCTATCGAAATCCAATACGGCGCGCATCGCGCCTAACCGCTCCCCAACGATACTGCTTATGGGCGAAGCCGCGGAACGTGTACTCGGCAGCGGATTTACGGCGCTATCGCGACGAATATAACGGGGGCTCTCTGCCTCCTGCTTTTTTTTTTCTTCCCCGCGCGAGAAGCGCGTAATGGCGCGGAAAGGTGTTCGATTTCGGGGGGGAGAGAGGCCTTAGCTCAGGGAGCTTCCCTTTAAATGGAGCTGCTGCTGCTGCTGCTGCTGCTGCTGGCTGGCTTTAACGAGGCGCTCGGCCCAGGAAGGAAGTCCGTTAATTTGCGCGGGGGAAGCAATCCGCCGGGCTCTGGCTTGTGTCTTTTTGCCGCTGGGTTGAATTTGCCCGGGGTGGAAGGCACGCGCGCGGATAGCGTCGTGAAATTTGTTTTGAATTCGCTGTTTTGCGAACGGCGCGAAATGAGTTTCGAATTAGTGGATATATAAGCTTTGTGTAAATCTCGGGTTTTATGCGACTCTTGCTGAAAGGGTGTTTGTGACTCTTCTGCCGTATAGTCCCGTGTTTTAGTTCGGTTGAAGTTTGCAATTTCCACTTCTTGCTCGTCAAAGAATGTTTGTGAATGAAAACTTACTTTTTTTTTTATTTTTAACAGATGTACGCGGAATGTCTGATCGTACCAGGATTTTTCTACTGAAGCCAAATGCCGATCAATACACTTTCATTCTTTTCGATCAAACTGAATTGTTTTAAAAAAGTTAAAAACCTTTCCGAATTAAATTATTTATTTACGTTGGTTTTGCGATTTTTTTAGATGAAAAATCACGAAATAATTCAAATACTGTTTTATTTTCATTAAAGAAAATAAAAAAAATGTTTCAATAAATGAGCACCGTACTTTTTTCTATTCTATATATACGAAATCCCTCGAAATCCTCGCGCTTGATTAAAAAATACTAGCATAATAAATTCTCCAGGTGAAACGAAGAGTCGGGGAGGGGTAAGGCGAAGGTCCGAAGAAAGACGACTCAGGAATCAGCAGCTTTTTCGACATGTCGACTGGCAGTCATCCCAGCGGACTTTTGCCGGCGGGTAAGTAAGTCCGGGCCTCCGGAAATTGGCTGAAATGGAAGCGATGAGTCCTCCCGGGAGCGAGAGAACCTCCCCACTCTCCCGTCCCGGCCGCTAAATAAAGTACGAACGACTGCCGGCTGTCTCTGCCTGCCGCCCCCGCCGTTTCATAAAATCCTCCCGAGGCCGGAAGTTTCACTCGCTCCTCGGGAAACGGGACAATTTATCGCTTTCCACTGGCTAATCGTCGGCTGCCGAATGAGGCCGCCGAAGAAGCACCGGACGGGGGAAGGGCGAGGACTCTGCGCCGCGCGCGCAGCAGCGAAGTAACTCGCGCGCTAATTGAATCCTTCGCCCTCGCTGATTTAGTTCGGTTGATGAGCTCGTCCGGGGAGTCAAAGGAACCTGCGCCACGTGTGCGTGCTTCTCTAAGCTCGAGTTTAATAAGATTGCTCGGGGAAGGAGGAACTGAGGGGTGAAATTGGAAAAATATCGCGTTTTCTGTCGTCTTGATAGGTTTGACTTTTCACGTACGCTTCAACATTTTTCGTGCATTATTTTTTAATACTCTTGTTACGGGCCGCGATTTGAATGAAGACCAAGCAAGGAAGGAAAAAAGTGGACGACGGTACTCGAACCGGGGACTACACGATTGCGAGGCTCGTGCTCTAACACCAAGCTAAAACGTCCACGATATGGAGCTTCGGTGCATACGAGCAGTCCTCGTATCCCCTTGCATCGCGGTCGTCTTTCGCGCCTCGTCTGCGGACTCTCTAAATAATATTTTTTTAAATTATTCCTCATCCAAGTATTTTACAAAAGTCGAAAAAGCTGACTAAATCACGTATTAATATCGTCGTCCCGGCAATTACAATATTTGGCATTGCGCAGCCTAAAATCACGCCCTCAGGTGCCGTAACCGTTAAAATAATTAAAATTAATCGCGATAGCCCGGTAATTAAATTATAATCGCCTTCCCATGCAAATTTTTAACTCCCGATCATCGCCGTCCCCCCTCTCCAAACACCACCGCATTCACACCGCAAGCTCGTCCCCAAAAAATATCCCTCGACAGCGAAAACAAAGCGAGACAGTCGAGTATAGCAGCCCGGCGAACTGGCTCGAAGCCTGAGCGCCTCGATGTTTTAGGCATCAGCGTCTCTCGGCTGCCGGGCGTCAACATTTGAAAGCCAAAGTGGCTTTGAGCCGCGGAATCAAGAAATCCACCGCGATCGCGTGATTGCAGTGCGAAGCGATCTCGGATTCTCCCCCCGCCTCCCAATCGACCCTGACCCACTGGCTGCCGCGGAGAGTAGCTTTGCCTTAAAAGCACCGGAACCAACACTCTGAGCCGCCGCTCCCACGCGCGCAGAGTCGCCGCGCGGCGGACCAAAGAGAATACTCAAGTGGCGACGAGCGCTCTCTCGCGCTGTTTCAAAGACACGTACTTCGGGAAAACACTTCGGCCGCGGGAATTTTTCATGCGGGAGCGGGAAAGTGCGTCCCCGATGGCTCACCCTCTCGGCGAATATTGAAAAACGGGAGGGACAAGTTTGCGAGCTCGGGGGCTTAGATTTTCCGCGTGATTGATTTTCAGGCGAGAGGCGCGCGGGCTTTGTGTGTGAAGACGAGTGTACAAAGGGAATTTAAGTTTATGCGCGAAGGGAAAAAGGTGAACTGAAAAGGCTCGGGAAAGGATATTTTTAATTTTTAATTAACATCTCTGAAGGAATACTAATGAAAGGACTTTTAAATGGAAGTTTTAACCTGATGTGTTTCAGAAACTGTAAATCCAGTGCATTTCTGGAACAAAAGTTCTTGAAAAATCTTAAATTTAATTTAGATAAAGCGTTACACATCCGTGTTTGTTATAAAACCCCAAGAAAACATCGAAGTGGGTAACGAACGAGGGTCCATCGTTCGGTCTTGAGAAGAAAATTTACATAGGGAATTAACGACCTGATAAATCCTTCCGCGGAACTATTACCGGGCGTTCGGCTCCCCCGACAGACGTTTCTCTAATTCTCCGCGATCACAAACTTCGAATCTCTTATCCAGTTATTGGTTCCGGAGATTAATAGTCTTCTCTATCCGCTTTCTCTTTCTCTCTCTCTCTCTCTCTCGCCAACTTTTACCGTTTTCTCGGCCTTTTGAGCTGCTAAAATCTATAAGGGAATTCCCTCTCCCCCCCTCGCCGCACGGCCTTTTTATTGCGCGTCCGGCTGAATAAGTGCGGTAAACTAAATTCACGCGTTGCCGAGTAAAAATCTTGGGTGGGAAAAAAATGCATTCGTCGCGAGTTGTTAACAAGTAGATTTTTTTCTTTCGCTAATGAAATTTATTTCCCGAAATATAATATTCGATTGCGCGGAACGTTAATTTACCACCATAAATATCTAAAATGTGATGTATATGGTTCATGAATCTTGTTGATTAGAAAGTTATTGCCGGCAGTGTATAACTGCTAAATGAGTTTACTAAATTATAGCGAATATTGCGAGATTTCGATTTCGGAATGCGAAAGCACCAGATAAATGAGCGTAAGCTTAAAATATCGATGACCGGTCATAAATAAATGCATACACGCTTCCTCGTTTTATCGAAGAGTCGAAAACGAGATATAGAAACTTTATTATTTACGTCCCTCGCGGCCGCGTTCACAAAGCAGAGCTCTCTCTCTCTCTCTCTCTCTCTCTCTCGCGCGCGCGCGCGCGCGATTACCTCCGGCGGACACAATTGCCCCGCGAAAAGTTCATTTTAAAAATCTCGAGCGTCGCCGCCGCCGCGTTCCCTTTACAAGCGGCGACGGCGTAACGAGAACAGAAAAAGAAAAGTCCGTTCGAGTTTCATTATATTCTCTCGTCGGGAGAGGCAACTTTATCTCCCCGGCACACTGTCCGGCTAATCCTCGTTCTTTCCGGCGAGAGAGCGAGGCTCCCGCCCTCCCCGCGGCCGCGCGCTCGAAGTAAAGACTTAAGGGAGCGCGAGGAAGCAGCGGTCCCGGTCCGTGTGCGTTCGTCCCTTTCGTAATTCCAGGGGCTCGAGAGCGCTTGTGTGCGCGCGCGCGCGCAACATCCCGTAACGTATAAGTTTCTCGATTTGCGTCTCGGGCGATTGTTATTTCGTACCCGGGAGTTCTTGCGGCTTGCCGTGGGAATTACGATAGTCGCGCTCGGCGATTCAATCAAACTCGACTGCGCGGAGGAGCAAATAATCAAGCAGTCAGTCTGGCCTCGGCCCGAGCACGAGTAAATCCACCCCGCCTTCGTCTCTATCTCCGGCTGGCGCGCCACCCGATTCGGCAAACGAGGCCGAAATCACTTTTCGCACCGGCGAATTCGCCGAGGCTTCATTTATACACGTTCGCCGGGCAAGAAGGCAAAAGCCGGCTCCCAAGCGGAATACTGATGTGTACGTATCCTCTACGGCCGCAAGCTGAGAGCGGGCGGTCCGTGCACAGACACACACACACACCAAGTGGAGAGGATCCTTTCCCCCTTTGTGTCTTTGAGCGGCGCGCGGACTTCTTTTTGTTTGAATTGGAAGGACGGCGCGCGTTGGTCGCGGGCTTCGGGCTCTCGGGCGTCGTTAGCATTTTCTCACGTGTTTACTAGGTTTCTGGGGAAAAACTTTCGGTTCTCCGGCTTCGCGCGAATGACCGAAGCTGCCTAATTTTTTAGCCTCGCGGGAGGGTAAAAAGCGAGGAAGCTCGTTTTTTTTTTTTTTTTCTACGTTTGCCCTGAGATTGCTTTTAAAACCGGAATAATAATATATAGCACAAAACTCGGCGCCAAACACACTCGGATCATCACGAAACAACAAGGTGCAGTGTATTAAGATTCCTGCGTGCGCGAGCGCAGCGAGAAACTCGAAGGTCTCGGATAACATTGACACTGCGAGGCCTCCAAACAGCTCGGCAAATGGAACGCAGCCGCGGAGCACGAATTATGCACGACGCATATCGGGCAGACGGGGGGGAGGGAACTGGTAACGGCAATATACTCGATTCGCCGCGAGGAAATTCGCGCGGCATTTTTACGTATACGTATATATATGTATACGTAGACGCGCGTACACGCCGATTCTTATGCGGATTTACGAGTCGGATTTTCCATCGACGTTTCCCGCCGCGCGACGGACATTGGCCCCCGCCGCTGGATTGTCGTTATGTAGGTTTGAATTTAAAGCGCACCAGATTTGCAAGGGATACACTGAATACAGCGATTTCGCGCGTTGTACATCTTGAATTGTTCGCGTGCCTCGTTGCACCCTCGCCATTTGATTGCGGTCGTGTTTGCACTGTCGATTAGGAATTTGTTTGCGCGGACGTGTTTTAAAGGTAATTTTAAGGGTGGCCTGTTTTATTACTGAAAATATTTTAAAACTGTGCGTTGTCTTCTATTTAAAGTATTCGTAAATATTTTTAGCTTTAAAATGACTTAAAATTGAAATTTTGTAAATTTTTCTGGTAAATAAATAAATAAAAAAAAACAATTTTCAATATGACCTTTACAAAGTTTTGATAAACAATAACTTCCATTAAATCGCTTTGAATATTGCGAATTCAAATATTTACTGTTCAGCTCAAGCCAATTGTTATATACATATATCATCTTGCTATTCTATTACATTTTCTCAATTTTACATGCACGTAAATCTATTGAATTCGCGTTGATGCGTTCGAGCTCTATACGCTTTCACAATACACAAAGCATTCGAAGTTTTTTTTTTTTTTTTAACGCTTAAAATTACAGTGGATTGTAAAGACAAATTGATCTCGCTAAAAAAATTGTTTGTATAACTAAAATTTTTTACACAATATGATAAATGAAGAAAAATTGGACATTAGGTTATCTCTATTATGCTTCAAAGGTCGGCCTACTGCCCTCTTTAGATATATGGCCTAACTCAACATCGTAATCTCCACTCGAGAGAACTTAATGTACCAGCAATCAAAATCTTCACCCTCCAATAAAATTTCCGAAAGCACTCTCGAGCTTTAAACAGTCAACATTTACCTGCCAAACAAAACTTTTTGCCCGCCTTAATTATACGAAAACACAGTTCGCGCAAAGATTCACCCACATGTATATTATATACGCGCGCAATGGGCGTACAGCAAAACACACGAGGCGTTTACCGCGGCGCGGGGGGCTCTTGCACGTGCAGCGGCAGAGGGGGCTTGAATTCATATAGCCGAATAATGGAGCCGCGCGCACAGCCGCAGAGCAAGCAGCCTCACACTTGCCTGGTGTGTACGCCTTGGGAGAACAAAGGGGCGCCGCGCTTGGCCCGCGGCCGGGGGGGGGGGGAGAGGAAGGAAGGAAGCACAGCGCGGATCAGAAATTGGAGAAGGAGCCGTGACGTGCAGTAAGAAAAGTCGTGTAAACTCACCCGAAACTTGTTGAGGCTCACCAAAGCCGGAATGAAGCCGCCGGGGCCCCTTTGCCGGCCACGTCGCCTCGCCATCGCCGCGACGAACGTCAAAGGACTGGACTCCCTCAGCTCGACGTGACCTGCAATTTCTAACAGGCCAAATATCGATTAGCGCGCGCGTCCTATTTGCCGCCTCTCTCTCTCTCTCTCTCTCTCTCTCTCTCTCTCTCTCTCTCTCTCTCTCTCTCTCTCTGCATATAGACACACGCACGAGCCGCCTTATGGCCGATATGCCGATGAACTCGATTTATATTCCCCATAAATATTTTAATCAGCGCGGAGCTGCATGAAACCTATACGCCTGTAACGGCACTGCCGCAAGCAAAGGCAGTGAGAGAAAGAAGAGGAGGAAAGCCACTTCGCCATTTGCATGCGGGTAAGCGCGAGCTTTCGCGATCCTGATGCTTTACGCGCATCGCCTTTAAATCGAGGCCTGGCCTTTTTACGGCAAAAGGAGCTGCTTTTTTTTTATTTCAAACTTTATAAACAACGGTTATATTCTCTGGTCGTATCCGTTGGGGGTTTAGGTTCGCTGTTACCGTTATTATTAAAATATAGATTTGAATAAAAACGCAAAATTGAACATCCGAAAATCGCGGTTATCGATCCTTCGATTAACTTTCTCGACTCTCGCGAAGTTTTTTCCAACGAGATGTCCCTCATTACGCTCTGAAAAATAGCGCAGCTTCGACGAGTCATCTCCTCCGAGAGCCGAAATAAACAAAGCACTCTTAATTCCTAAGCAAAAAATATACGAGAAAGCACTCGGGGGCTCTCCCCGGAAAAGTCCCTCAAGACAAAACACATACGCGAAAAGACGCTCGAATCACTTAAGGAAAACCCTGAAAAATCGCCGCACTTATCTCTCCGCGGGCCCCCCGTAAAACCCGCCATTTGTAACTCCCGGCTCTCGTCCGATACAAATGCATAAGAACGCCGAAAAAAGGCTACGGCGCCGACGAGGAATCGGTCCCGAAATGAAAGCTTTTCGCAACGAGCTCACGTAGCCCGAATAAATCTCAATTTAGCCCGTATCCCCGTCGGTTCTAAAAAAAAAAGTAAGTCCGCTCCGTCGCCCGGGAGGTAAAGGGAAGAAAAGCGCCTCCTCTCGTCCGCCGGAGGCACACACGCACCGACTCGGACTGGCGGAGAAGCCGAGATTTCTCTCCGAGACCCGCCGCCGGATATACGTGCCCTGTTAAGACTGTAATTAAGTTTGGCTACTCGTCGTTTTTCCCCGGCGCGAAAGGGAGAGAGAGAGAGAGAGCCATGTAAATGCGCGGTTCGAATGCTTTCCGCAGGATTTTTCGAGAGTCGAGGGCGCTTTTTTGCGCTAATGAAGCCGTTCCAATTTAATCGAGGCTCCCGCCAATTTTCGAGGAGCTCTTTTTATTCGAATTTATTGATTAACTTCGCTCGAGTCGCTTGTAACTCCCATGACTGTTCGCCTCTCGAGCTTTGCGAGAGGGTTTTTTAAAAAGAAGGGACGCGGTCACGTGCTGCAACCAGAATTTTTTTTTTTTTTCTTTTTTCGAGCGTCTTTATGTAGGTCGGGAATTTTTAAATTTAACTTTACACAGCTCGTTTCTAAAGTTAAAAAAATAATGCAATTAAGAGCCTTGCGCGAAATTTATTTTCTCCTGCTTTAATTATCTTGAAGTACGTTTCACTTTTAGGAGTTTTTTTTTTTTTAAATAGACAATTTCATTATTTCTCCGCGTTTCAATTTTAACGTTCATAACCGTGGTTATTTATACAAAAAATTGCTCTTTACCTAAGTAACTTTCCGACGCTTTCTCAGAAATAAAAGGGGGCATGTCAACTTTGATCCTCTTCGAGATAAAATCTACTGACAGATATGCTTTAAATGTGATTCTATTCGATTTTTGCAAAATTGATTGACTGACGAGTTTAAATAGTTTTATTTAACTGACAGCTAATACATATTTCCGTCGCGTCACGATGATAATAAACTTCGTCCAATTTCAGTACGGTAACTTAAAACCTTAAAGCTCAAACAATTCGCTCGATTCGACCCCCAAGCTCTCCAACATTTATAACGCAGAAAATAGCCACCCGTCCTACCGCGGTGTAAAAATACAGTGCGCAGCGACTCCAAAAAAAAAAAAAAAAAAAAAAAAAAATAGCCAGCGGTGCCGGCAATCTTGGCAGCGCCGAGCGCAAGATATTTTTATTAAAAAAGTTGAGGCTCCGCGGGAAAAGAATGCAAAAGAAGCAACGGCGCGGCGAAAGAAGGCGGTGAAAGCGGTAATTGCAGGGAACCCTCGTCGTCCTCAAAAGAGATAAAAAAAAAAGCGAGAGAGAGAGAGAGAGAGAGAGAGAGTAACTAGGGTATACAGAGCTCTTGCGTCCCACGCTCACCTTTGTTCGTCGTCTTGGCCGCGGCGGCGTCGTCGTGGCTTAATCCCGGCAGAGTATCGGTGGCGGTAATCATGCTCGTCCGGGCGATGCTTGCCCGTCTCACCGCGTTACCGATGTTCCTGGCCTTGCTCCAGGTCGAGAAGGAGCCCGGGCCTTTGTTCTCGGCGAACTTCAGCTGGTACCTTTAGACGCGCAAAACGGATATCGCTTATAATCAGATCGCGCGCCGCTAAAGGGAACGCTAATGTTGTGAAGGGGGATTGAAGTTCCGCGGCAACGACGAAATTGAGCGGCACGGAAATTTATCCGTTGCGCGCGGCGAGGTTGTTACGTCGAAACCGATTTAGCCGCGGTCTTACAGATTGTACGTCGCGATAATGCAGTTTGCTATTATTAGCTGGTAAAATAAACACCGGACTATGTGATTGTTAAAATAGGATTAGCGGTGTAATGCTTACTAAATTTTTTTCTAATCATCGCTTTGAACATACAATTTTTAATGAAAATTTTCAAACAAACATTTGGAAAACTGACGAGTCAGTAAATAACTAAAATAAAAGATTCCCAGGCAAACAAAAAAAATACACTCGTCCCGATCCCAGCAGAGTCAAAACCGTCGCTATAAAAGAAAACCGCGCCGCCGAAAGCAAAAGAGCAGCAACTTACAAGAGGCCGAAACAAGCGAGGGCAAACAGCGAGAGCATCAGCCAGTCGAACAACGCAAAGGCCAGAGCTCGAAATGTAAATTTATCGTCTTCGGTCCTCGAGCATCTCGCAATAGAGCAGCCACTCTTGCGCAGTGGCCCGAGTAAGGGTTCGGTTATTCCGGTTGCAGGAGGGTGATGGGTGGGGGGGGGGGGGGGATCAATCAATTTGGTACGGGTAAACAAACCTGAGAATCCGCTCCGGCGTGAGGAAGATCAACTTTAGCCCGTTGTCGGATCGCTCGATCATCCTCGCGACGCTCTCCGCCCAGGCCCAGCCCTTGGAGAGCGACTCGACAATCCCATTAGCCGGCAATATCTCCCGCGCGGTCACCAGTTTGCAGAACAAGCCCAGCGAGCGCATCTCCGTGCCGTAAATGTCCTGCCGCTTCTGCCAGGACTCGACGTGCCAGGCGTTCTCGTGCGACGAGTTGAACAGATTGCCCAGGTAGGGGCGCAGCAGCGGAGCCAGCACCTTCCTGTCCTCCTCCATGCCTGTGTGCCCGTTTAAAGCGATGGGTTAATATTGCCGAGACGGATCGGCCCGCCGAGGAGGAGCGATGTACAATCGATTGACTTAACCGCTGTTTTATTGCGGCTATGAGCGTCCGTTTATGGGGGTTTCGGTGAATTTTGGAGCTTTCGTCTCGGAAGTAATTGATCAAATTGATTTGTATTTTTAAAAACTCGAGCGTCATTACTCCCGGTAATTTTTTTTTTTTTTTTTTTTTTTTTTCAACAGCCAAATTGTGCGTATGATTGCAATCCACTTCACCGGAGCGAGCCAGAACTTTTTTATCCATTGGCGAGATGAAATTTTTAAATGAAAAACTAGGAAAAAAAAATTCGCCAAAAAGCCCATACCGAAGTACAGCCACTTGAGCAGCGTTTTCGCCATGACGGTATGATTGTCGAGGTCCAGGTAGGCGGTGTCGCGGTCCTTCCTCACGATGTCGATCAGCACTTCCACGGATCGCTCGAAGTAGGCCTTCGCGCAGCTCCTCTTCCGCTCGGCGCGCGTCCGCCGCCGGTTCCTCTTCTTCCGCCTGCCGCCGAGCGTCGAGGTCTGAACTTGGTCCTTGGCCTGCTTCAGGACCAGGTTCAGCAGGTAGATCAGATTGTCGATCGACTCGCCGGCTTGCGAGTCCGTCGACAGATTGAAAAGCGCGCTGCAGCTGTCGACGCTGCCCTGCGATTAATAATTAAAGATGTTACCAGACTGAAAAAACAGCTCATCCTCTCAATATTTACGTCAGCGGAATTTATATTTATAGGAAAAGGATTCTGCTCGTCTCAAATGGATTTCTTATTTAGTTGGAAAAACCATAATTTTGTCTGAAAATGAAATCTGTTCCTGACAAACAATTATACAAATGAAAATTCCGCTGACATAAATATTGAGAGGATTCTCAACGTTCCTCTCGTAAGAAGAGAGTCGCCTTTTCAGTGCAGTCCCTTTTTTTTTAAGGTGATTTAATGATTAATTCCGGATCGCCCGACAGTTCACCGTCGATAATCGATAAAAAAGTCGCGGACAGATTTGCATTAGAATAATTCATTCTATCGGATCCGAGAAGCCTAATTTCGTACGCGTATAGAATATATGTTAGGAGTTCGAGCAGATTATTATCGTATTAATCCACGTGGAAGCTTAACAAACACATTGGATAATTGATTGGAGCACTGCACGCCAGCTTCTGGATCCAATATAGTCGCAATAATGCGGATGCCTTCTAAGTAGTATTGCTTGCTTTACGGCTTTTCGACGGACGTTAGACAAGAGAATCACTGTCATTCGCCGCAGCTTACACAATTTCCTAATGCCTAACGCAATTACTCCTCTACGGGCTTCGCGCTTCAAATCTAATAATAGCCTCTTTTCACGTTAATTAGTGCTAATACTTCTATTTTCGTACTACTTTATAATACGGCGCTTCGAGGTCTCGTAAATTAGACTCACAAAAAGAAAAAACAAAACAAAAGTTAAAAGAGCAATAAAAAAAATATTACAACAGCACACGACAATACCTGAACGAGCGCATCCTTAGCGCGCAGCGCCTCCTTGACGACGAGGCCGAGGTAGGCGAGCTGCCGCTGCCCGTATCCAAAGTGGCCGCTCATTGTGCCCCGGGGCAGGGCCGCGAGGACGCGAGGCCACCTGGCCAGCAGCTCCCTCTCCAGCAGCTCGGCGCTCGTCGAGGTCGGCCGCTGATGGGACGTCTGCAGCCACTCCGCCGAGTAGCCGTGCAGCGCCGACAGGTAAGACTCGAGCAGACGGGCGTCCGCCGCGTAGGCGTCCTCGTGGTGCAGCGTGGCCCCTAAGGAGGCCGGGAGGGGATTCGTTAGTCGAGGCTGGTTACCGTCGAGGGGGGGTTTAAGGGGGGCTAATGATTTATTGATGGCGGTCGATCGAGTGGGGTTTTAGTTGGTTTTTTGTGGATGGATTTTGATGCGGTGAGAAATGAACGATTGGAACATTATTATTTAGCTTTTTTTCAGTAATAAAGATTTTAACTTTACTAATTACTCGACGGTATTAAAAATCTGAAGTAAATTTAAGTGGGAAAATTGATTCGATGTTGTTTTTAATATTAAAAACGTATTTGTGATTGAGCAAGATGTCTCGTTTTCGCAAAATTCTGCGTTTCTAAAGGACTATTCGAAAATATTCTACAAGGTTTTTCAAGATAATCCTTCGTTTGTAGAGCAATTTGGTATACTCTCCAGCTTCTATTTCACTTGAAATTCCAACTCTTCAGCAAATTATGCTCTGCAAAGTCTTGCATTCAAGTTTGGAACTTCGTACTGCTGGGAAGTTGAATATGAACAGCCAACATCAGTGGATTTAAATATTAAATTATTAATAACGAACCTAAAATATGCTCGGAATAAATTCATTATCGCGTAAATTTCCATAAAGCTCGACATTCATAGCCTCCTTAAAAAATAAATAATCCAAAGAAATGACGATGAAAAATTGAGCCCAAAAGACTTAATTCTCGTTTCGACACCCCGCTTCCATTCGATTTCTGAACTAATCAATAAAGGCCAATATTCTCTGCCGCTAAAATTGCATCGCATTCGCAAAAACAAATCGTCGTCCTCAAAGAGCAGCGATAAATTAGTCCTCGTTGCGCCCAATTTATCATTCTCGCTTCTAACCCCGCGATAAATATCTTAAATCAGCCGGCTGACTCATATCGATCCGGCTCTACCTCGCGAATGGAGATGCCCCGGCCGCAGACGCGAAACTTTTCCAAGGCTTCGGAGCTTCCCCGGGAATCGTTATACGAGCGACACACACAGTGGGTACCACCGTAATGAAACCATAAATCATTCGAGTGAATCGGGCGCAGCGCGTATACACATACATAAACGCGTACAGCTAGAAATGCGCAGAGGTCGAGAGAGAGAGAGAGAGAGAGAGTGAGAGAGAGAGACGGAGCGCGATGGCTAGAATTGCATATCTGCAGCTCTTCAGCGCGGGACAAACACAGAGGGAGAAAGATGTTTAGTTACGGCCGAGCGACTCGTTTAATTAATGGCACGGAGACAATTTCGCCTTGTCGCGCGTATAAAGCTCGCGGGAGCGAGAGACGCATTGATACACCGTGATTTAATTGTGCCTTTGCCTGTGCGCGCCGATTATTCTGCTTCTTTTTTCGAGCGAGCGCGCGTCTTTCGAATAATTGAACGGACGCGCCTGCAGTAGTCGAGCTTTTTTTCCTTTGCTCTCTCTCTCTCTCTCTCTCTGGGTTTTAATTGAGTTTCCGAGGGACCGGAAGAGTCTTTCTGGATATATAACGCGCCGAACTTATATATTGCCGTTTCTTCTGCGCGCCGGCTCTTGTTTAAATGTGATTTGTACTGCAGCAAATGCACTGAAGATTTACTTCGTTTTATCAACAGCGAAGCGAGTAATCGCGATGAAACGAATCTATGAAAAGGATTACTTTTTTTTTATATTGTTGCACGAAAACAATGTAAAGGTTCTTTCAATTTTTATCAGTTTTGTCAATCGGCATTTATGAATAATTAAAATTAATGAATTATTGCAATATGCAGTACCTACATTTTGTCCTAAAATTATTTTTATCTAAAATGGACAAATGTAATAATGTAATAATAATGTCACGTATTTATCTAATATCTCCTAGTGAGTCAATACCGTATAAACAATTCATACTTCAGTGAACAAAATTTAAACAACCATTTAATATTTTCCATCTCGCCGTCATCCCAATAAATGGAAATTCCATCTCAAAAAACCATCAAATACCAAAAATCCCGAGCATCATCGCCATCGACCCCAGAATATGATCCAATAAACGTTTGACCGGCAAGTGCCATTCCCCGCAGGAAAAATCAGCTCCGCGCCGCATTGTGCTCGAGAAAAGCTCCCAGAGCACAAAGCTCCCTCTCTCTCTCTCTCCGGGCGGGACTTCGAAAGACGTCGATCTACGAGAGAAGTGCGGGGGGGGGGCCCACCCCCGATTAAGTTGATCAATGGACGCACGCACGTAACGAGTTTTCGAACGAGTGCCGATCGACACCGCTGGCGAGCTGTCCACCGACGCGGAATACCCCCGATATTTCCGCGTCGTTGATCGCGAGCGCGCGGCCGCGGCGCTGTATATCGGGGCCGCACGTGTGAGTTTGGTATATACGATCCTACCCGGTAATACATATAATGCCGCGGCGGCAGTGCGCTGCCCTGCAGGAAGGCGTGATGGGTGAGACGCTTGTTGCTTCGATATATTTATTAATTTTAAAAGCGAGCGGCCCGGTCGTCCGTGAAATGAATATAAGAAAGCTAAATATTTATTCGCCCGATTCGCGATATTGCAGCGCTTTGTAATTACAATTACAAATAATATTTATGAGGATTGGAATTGCGAGGGTAAATGAAGCAGAGACCGATATGCCGGGCGAGTTTATAGAGTGGGATATTCAATTTTTTAATTTTTGTGCTTCGGTTTTTGTATTACTGCTGAAGAAAATTGCTGTTTAAATACACTATTCTAATTGCAATGTTCATCATTTTATTATCCTCCACAGTCGTTGTAATTAAATATTCAAATTGTTTACTGTTTAGCGGATTTTCATCTCATGTTTTATGTAAAAGTATGAAAATCATGTAAACCCCGTCCAAATAGAACATTCAAATATATATTTATGCATATTTATGCATATTTAAATTCCCGCGTAAGAAGAATTGGCAAAAGCATCTGTAAAAATGTAAATCCCAGGTGTTAATCCACTTTTAACGAATCATTATTTGTTAGAAGGCCATCTTTCAACCAAGAACGCATAAATCTGTACGGAATAATAATGTATAATACACAAATAATGTATATGTAAAGTTAGTCATAGCGTATTAGATAACGCCATGATCAAAATGAAACGGGCCTAGCAAGTCACGTAGTAAGTACGTAAGACTTATTTGTAATTGATCATTATATTACTTAAGTCTACATAATTTCTTTCAGAACAATAGTTTGTTAGGAATATAACAAATTATTGTAAATGTTAGTGTAAAATAGTTAAGTAAAGTATGCGATTGACATGCATGACAGTGTGGAACAGGTCATTTTGAATATAAATTTTAATTTTGGTCATTAAAATATTCATGGATTGAAAACTTGACTGTTACCGTGCCATTGGATAGACAATGTTTAAGTGTCCAGGATTACGAGACAAGGAGTAAACAAGAATACGAACTTTACTTCTCTGCTAGAAATCGAAAGCAGTATACCGAATATTAGCATTTTTTCAGGAAATTAAATTCCTTACAGGGACCCCGAGGGCAATTTTGCCCAGGGCCTTAAAAGCTTTAAAGACGGCACTGCCAATAAAACAAACTTCTCTTCCTGCCGTTACATTCTAAAACTACTCCACTCTCGTAATAAAATCATTGATCCCAAAATTCACGCAGCATTGCGTCCCCCAATCCTCAATAAAGTCAGTAACAAAACGAAGAATCTCCACCGATACTTACAATTGGATCGACAGTCGCCACAATGAAGTCCTCGCGAAAACTTAAATTGCTTTTCCCGACCCTCGACGCTCGCGATAAACGAACCTTCCATCATGCAAATCCGCAAACGAGGCCGGATTTGCCGTTCGAATTAAGCTCGCCGCGGCGTAATAAACGGCAACGCACAAAAGGCGCGTCTCTCCTCTTCTCTCTCTCTTTCTCTCACGCACCGCAAACTATAATGTCAGCGCCACGGCTACTGCAGCCGCCTGATGCTGTACCGCTCTCTCGTCTATATAATTATTCCGCGCCCAACTTCTCAAGGACGGGTTTAAGTGCTGCAAGGGACGCGGATATCTGTGTCTCATCGACGTTCGGATTATAATTTATGTTGCTCGCAGATTTACCGGGGATTACTTATGGGTAAAATGCTTGGAAAGTGATCTTTACTTCACCGGCGACTCTTCCGACGAATTAGAGATGGAATTCTGAAGTGGGCATAATTTTTTTTTTTAACGAAAAAAAGGATTTTAATGAAAACAGTATTTAAGCGGTAGACTAAAAATGCATGTACATTATTGAACCTTTACAAATTTAATTAATTGCCGAGATAAATCTTAAGCGTATAAATTTATAAAAAAAAAACTGTTACAACATTTGCCTTGCATTAACGTAAAATTTAGTTTCGATTAAAAAGCAAAACCCCAAGCACACAATAAGAGAAAACGAGAGTGCGATTCTACGCAGTAGCTAAGGTCCCTCCGTACAAAATATCCGCCAGATTACTAGAGTGGAAACCGTTTCGAAGATTGGGGGGGAACGTTTAAATTTCATCGTGAGTGCGTCTGTGTATTTTCCATTTTGCTCCTCAACTGCTAATGGCTATTCCACTTTCAGCAGACGATAAAGCTATTTTCTTAGCAGGAAAGGTGTATACATTTGGTACTCGACAATAAATTTAAAATTATATCAAGCTCAGTTTTTTCCTCGACCGTTTTAAATTAGTTATTTAACACTGAATTGCCAGTTGTTAATTCGTTCTTTTAAAAGTTTGTTCTTTTTTAGCTCGAATTTTTTAAACCAACAATGTAATTTCGATCCAATTACTTAAGCTAATATAGAATATCCAAATAAGATTTGACTCGGTAATAGCACGAACTCCGTTATCTAAATATATCCGAGCCAATTTTATAAAGACGTAGAGGTATATAGATTCTAAGAATTGCACTCAATTTTCCTGCATTTCCAAATTTACTATCAGTTAAATTTAATATCAGTTAATTATATCCTTCCCAAGCTTTCACTTAAACGCAGAATCATTTCATTTCATACATTCTGTAACTATTCCTACATTCTAATTTAAAAATTCTCTACAAACCGAAATATGTTTCTTGCGTTACCGACCAGTACGTTAATCATCCCTCCCATTACCACCCTCGCGCGCTTACAGCAGGGAATAAATTCGCATATCGAAGCACTGCATTCGTCCGCAAAGCACCGACCGTTAAGGGCCCTGATTATTCTTAGCCGTTCGTGTTTTCGAACGAGCTTTTCTATATGCGTCGAAGCTGTGTTTGCGAATCTGACCGGCGGCAGGGGTGGGTCAGCAAGCACAATGCTCTCTCTCTCTCTCTCTCTCTCTCTCTCTCTCTCTCTCTCTCTCTCTCTCTCTCTCTCTCTCTCTCTCTCTCTC
>JAWWEO010018815.1:0-20530 GCA_035582975.1 Ormyrus labotus
AAGTTAGGTAACTAGGAATTAAAAATACCTATTTTTTACTTTCCTGTCCAATTTTGATACTTTTATCTCTACCAGGGGCATCGCGGAAGTTAAAGTAAAACCGGGCCATTCCCAAAATGTAGAGACGTCAAATTGCACCGTTGAATTATCATCGAAACGTTTCGCGACGCGGTTCTCGCGCGGAACAGCGCAATATTCCGCGAACTTTCGGTTTAATTAAAAAGCACCGACTGCATAAGCCCGCGAATTCAGCTTTCGCTAACCAGCATTTCATATCCGCGGCGGCCGCGGCGGCGCTGGGATGTATTCGATTAAATCTCTCAAAGAGTATAAGCACGCGGCGCTCTTTCGGCGGCCGGGCTTTAAATGAAAAACAACGCTTATTGTGCGCGGCGGCCGCAGCGGCGCTTTTCACCGAGCGCCACCTAAAGAGCGCCCTTTGTTTTTCGCGAAATGCAAAGTGGCAAATTTCTCACTCTCTTTTGGCCGCCGCGGCCGTTTCTCTCCCGACACGCCCCGCCGCGGCTCTTTTCCTTATTACGCTCCGGGGATATTTCCCCAGTCGACGCCGCGTTATACGCATTCTTTCCGTTATTTGCGGCCCCGCGACGGCCAGAGCCCCGTGAAATAGATTCTGAACTCTGCTGTCTCTCCTGCTTTCTCTCTTTGCTCGCGCCAGTTGTTTTGCTTAGGGATTGTCGTGAGGGATAACGACGCGTCGCCGGAGCTGCATTTTACTTATGAGTTACGCTGATGGGCTTAAAGTATATTTTCTTTCGAGATTCTTTTGGTCGGTGGAATAATCTTCAATGCAGAGCATACAATTTAACATGTAATTTTTTTACGCTTTCATAAGGCTGTCCAAAATTCAGATGCCCTTTTGGCATACATTTAATATCGGTCTAATTGAATGAGCTTTTATTGCGCAACATATATGCATGGAGAAAAAAATTTAATTTTCACATGAAACGGAGAGGTTTTAACGTTGAATATTTTATTTTGTAATTCTAGCAGATTAATAACATATGTCGCAATGTTTCTGCGATAATTTCTTTCTTCTTTCTAAAAATGATCAAACAAAACGCTGTATAGAAATGAAAAATTTCTCGAGTAAATTCGCTCTGCATCGTGGATTTATGAAATCCGTAAAATCCTTCCGATCGAATATCATTCTTACATTACGTTTCTTCCCATCGAGGCTAAACTCGAGCGAATTACACGAGGAATTTATCCGTTATTCCGCTTCTATCTCGGAATGCAATTAGTATAGTTATGCCGCAGATTATCTTCCGCGGTGTATAAATTTTATTAAGGGCAATAAAATTTCGAGCCTTCAGCGGCCGTTATTACCGCTTCGCAATTTACGCCGAAACGTAATATCTCGTAAAACTCGCGCGGGGGAGAAAGATCCACAAGAAGTCCCCAGTCCGTTAGCCAGAAAACTTGAGATTCACTCGGAACAGTTAAATCCTAATTATCGCTCAATCCCTCGTAGCAAAGCTCCTCCTCTAATTTAACGTTCGAGATTTACAGCGGAAAAAGACGGCTGGCGGGGAAAAAATGCAAGCGAACTTTATACCTAACGATAGTTTTGACTTGACCTCGCGCCGAGTCGTAAAATTCCTCTCTCTCTTTCTCCCTCGCTTGTTCTCCGTCCAGTTGTAAGTTGCGGTTTAGATTTAACGTTGCCCTGGCTTTTTTCCTCCTTTCCTCGCGAGTCGTTGTATCTACGGCGGGGGGGCCGTTTTTCATGATAAAAGCAACGCGATTTCCACTCGAGCGAACAGTCCCTCTTGCCGTTCCGCGCGAACGAGCCATCCTCTCCCATCATAAACGGGGATTTTCTGCGAGCCGGAAGATTGACGTCGTCGTCTGTCGAAATTTCAGGCGATTGCGCGAAACAAAAGAGCCTCGAGTGGGGGGGAGGGGGGGGGAGAGGGAGCTGCAGGGAAAAAGATGCCAGTGCACACACTGTGAACGCGAGCTCGCGCAAATCTGGGTCGACTTGTGTTTGCGTTTACGCGTTATTAGAAGAGGAGAGAGAGCCTGGCCGAGAGCTTTTTTCGATCGAGTGCTTTGCCTTTGTGTATTGACAATATGAGCTTAATAACTCTTCGGCGGTATTGTAAAAGTCAACGTTTCTTCGACGTATATCTTTTTGTCGTTCGGGGAAGCTGAAAATTCAAATTTTTTTTTTTTAAATATTGATGCGCGTATACGAGAAAAGTATCGCAACAAAAATCTCTCTGAAAGCGTACAAGTTCTTTGGCAAAAAACTCTACGGTTTTAAGACTTTTTTTTTAACCGAGAGAACAACAAAAGATGAAGAACCTAAAAACGAAAAGAAGTTAGAAAAATTAAAGTTTTAATAGAGGAAAATTTAAATTTTCTACGGTAGAAAGAAGAAGTTTATTTTATATAAAAGGGTACAGCAATTTAAAAAAAAGCAATTTAAAATTCCCAATTTTCTATTAGGCATCGTACTGCTGTTGCAACCAGTGCAAAATTTACGGGCTCTCTACGATTATCAAAAGTTGCTCGAATTCTTCATGAATTTTCGAGGCCTCGAACTTTGCCTGTAAAACTTCTAAAATCGCAATAAAAAAAAAAAAAAACTAACGAGAAAATATTCGCGGAAAAATGAAAGCGAGCTTTTTCCACAGAGGCGCGCGGCGTTTAAAAGCGTCCTTACCGAAACCAGCCTCTCCCAAACGCGCCATTATTCGCTAAACAAACCCGTAAAAAGCCAAAGCTCGCCGGCTAAATCTCCATTCGCGCTCTAAAGTTCGGCAAAGAACGGGGCACTCGACGCGGAACAAAACAGGCGAGCGCGCGAGTGAATGGAACGCTTTCGGCGATTCATTTTGAATGGGGGGAGGGGGGACGGCTCTCGGTGACGCAGGTGCTAACTGAAGGCAATTGAATCAACTTTAAATCGCCCTAATTGCACGTATCGAGCCGCTGCCGCGCCGATAATAACGCGCTCGCTCTCGGGCTTTATACGCTCGCTCTACAGGTATAGGAGCCGGGCGCGGGCACGCAAAGCGGACACGGAGGAAAATACGGCTGCGCGAAATTGCCCCTCTGACTAGCGATATTGCGCGGCCTCTGTTTTATGCGCCGCTCTCTCTCTATGTGTATATATTTTTTCCTCTCTCCCCCCTCGAGAAGGACGCCGAGCGCGGCGTAAAACTTATGAAGACATCTTTGTTTTCATCTGTTACCCCGGCTGAATTTCATCCCCGAGATAGGAGCCTTGCCTCGCGGAAAGGCGAAATTCGCGCATCTAAGCCGGTACACGGAGTTCGATAAGTAACTTATGGTCGTATCGCTGCTCGAGCTTCGGCGCGGGATTTTTCCCGGGGAGCGTCTCGTATTTTACTTTCGAGCTCTTTCTCTCTCTCTGCCCGCAACTTTTGTGCATCGTACTTATCTCCGAGCGATGCTCTCTCTCTCAGTTCTCCGAGCTCTCGTTTTTCCGCTCCTGATACCCCGATGTGCATACAACCTTCGGGAAATAACGTCGAAAGGTCTGTAAATTATTGGTACTGCGGACGCGGATGTTATGAGAATACGGCTCTTGAATATGCTAACGATATCTTTGCTCGAATCAAAGAAACATTGCCGGCAATGCGTACCATCCAGCGGAAAGTAGAAATTTCTTTTTCCCCTTTTGAATCGCGGAAGAAATCAAATTTTTATTTTCCGCCATATAAGCGTAAGGATTCAATACACTGTTTTCTTTCGATAAATAGTACCGCGGTAACTGGTAAAATGCAAAAGTTTTATAATTATTGCAACTGTTTATATATACAGATTGCTTTTAAAAAAAAAATTATTTTTCTCCCGCCATGGGCGGGCGTCCCTCGAGATATACATGCGAATTAATTCATGCAGATTAGTCCACCGAGTCGGACAGTTTGGTAATTACCGCGAACTCAAGGCAAATTTCGCGCAAGCGGGAAAGCCCTGGGATTGGTCAATTTTCACAAGTGCGCTAATGCACTCGGAGCTTAAGGTTTTTAAGGAAATTTTCTTAGTCGCCACTCCGGAAAGAAGTTACGAGCGCGCAACTTTGCTAAAACTTTCTCTTCTGTCCGGGGCAACGCTGAAAAAGATGTACTGCAAATGAATTAGAAGATAAACTTTTTTTTTTTCCAAGTAATAATAACGATGCTCTATCTCGTTGGAACTTTTGCCGATGTGCTCGAATTAGATTTTAATATATCGCGCAACGTCGAGCGGTGCCAAGCTTTTCAAGACTAATTTTGAACAATGTGAGGTGGTATTTAATTCATTGGGCGTATAAATCTCTAGAATTAACATTACTGCACGCGAAATCCACAAATTATTACTCATAAATTGTAATATCAAAATCCATCCGCAATATAGTAGAATGATATAAATCTCTTTATAATGATAATCGGAAAGCTTTACATTTAATTCACATTTCTAGCGGAAATTTTAATCCTAATATACTATTCATCTGTAATAATTTCCAATTATAATTTATTGCACGACATTAATACTCCCAATTGCTTTATTATAATATTAATTATGAATTATCAAATTTTTATTCCAAAATAAAATTAGCATCGGCAAAGAAAAATAACAATTTTTCCCCTTAAAAAAGATAACCAGACAGAATGCACCTTAAAAAAATCCGTTCAAGTGTTTAAAAATCATTTTTCCCGCAACAAAATGAAAATGAATAGTCTGCGTGCAAACAGCTCATTTGAACGTAATGCCCGTGATGAAGTGCATTAGTTCGCGCGAGAGATTAACGTAATTCAGCTCTCTGATTAATGCACATTGAAAAGTGTCTTGGGCTCTCTCTCTCTCCCAGCTAACGCACAATAATTTACAATCACAGACCGCGGAGAGCGGCGAGTGACAAATATCCCTCTCAGGAGAAAAGAAGCGAGAAAATTCTTATATACGTAGCTGCAAATGATATTCAAATCCTTTCTGCAATTTCCCATCTCGTTTCTTTTTCCCCGTCCCCGCGCGGACTCGCCTCGCGTTACCGTCGCCGCCGCCGCCGCCGCGAGAGGATAAAAACTTGCGGTATGAAATGGCCAAGATTCTCTATCTTTCACGCTTTGCTCGCAAGCATTCTGTATCCCCGCGAGCTCCCTTTCATTTTTACTCCTCGCGCCGGAGCTCCAGCTTTATTCGCTCTTATTCGCTTTTTTTTTCTAGCATCGATTTCGACTCTTTTCGCCTTTTTCTTTATTTTTCTTCGGGGCTCTGGGCCCTTTCTTCCCCCCGCTGATTTCCTTGCTTATATCAGATGGTAGCTTCGCGCTATTATCCTTTTTCGAATTTATATCATTCACTTTACGCGGTCACTTTTCAGCTTACTATTTTAAAAAAAGTGGCACTGTTTTACAAATATTTTCCGGAACATTATATTTTCTTTCTATACACACTCAATATTAATTATTGATATTTTCTGATTTTATTAATAATTCTCGCGACTTTCCCGCATTAATACTACACTACACTACTCCCTTCTATTCAGCGACTCCATTAAAAATCTTCATTTATTTTGTTCATTCCGGACGCGCGAGACGGAAAAGGAGTAGCGCTCTCGCGCTCTCTCTCGAGCCCTCGGAAAGCGCACGACAACCTTCTATCGGACTTAACGCGAAAACAAATGTTCCGACGCAGCAGCAGCAGCAGACGACGACGACAAAGAATAAGAACGAGGAAGGAGCGAGAGGGAGAAACGTCGCGCCACATTTTTCCCGGGCGCGCAGCCCGTCTTATGAAATATTATGCGCGAGGTTCACGGCCTCGCGAGACTTAAATTACCCCCCTCTCTGCCGTCTTTTTCACTCGCCGGCAATATTCTCGCCGGCAATTCCACTCTCTTTGTCTCTCTCTCTCTCTCTCGAGCTCGGATCCGGGGAAAATGGCCCTTTATTACGGTCTCGCGGCCTCTGTCGGCGAGGCGTCTCTCCTGCAGCCCGCCGCTTTTTTTCCTTAGGTAATATGCTCGCTCGTGAAATTAGAGTGCAAATTACCCGGCGATAAATACCGATTCAAAGCTGAAAGCAAAGAAGTCGCCCCTCTCCTCGCTGATACGAATGGAGCGGAGGCGGCCGCGAGCTTCGATGAAATTATATTGCCGGCGACGCGTCGGAGGATGAAAACTTTTTTCGGACGACTTTTTTTTTTGTACGCGCCGCCGGGACGTGACGGGCCTGGGTCAATACCATTGTCGTACAGCGGCGCATGCCAATCCTCTCGGAAATATAAAATTTAATGAAACACTGCTCGGGCCAGGCAGTGCGCGATACAAAAAAATTCGCTCGCCCCGTATTCCGTAATTGCATTGTGATTTCATTGCGAGAGAGGCCTGTGTTTTGCTTATGCAAACACCTTCATGAAAATGCTGCATCCGCGTAAGCCATGAATAAACAAAATCGAAAATTTTCCCCGCGCGCGACATATATAAATTAACGGGGAGAGCCGAACGAGAGACGGACCGCAAAAAATTGTACCTTTTTTCTCGTTCGCGCGTTTTTATTAAATCAATCGATATAACGCCGAGTGTTATTAGCAGACGGGTAATAAAATATGGCCACGGCTCGGTCAAAGCGCACATCAGAAAGTATGGAAATTTATGTCGAAAAAAGTTATCGCCTCGGCAGAAAGCACCACCGACGGCTCGTTCACTCGGCGCGAATAAATCAAATTTTAAATAGATAAAAGAATGGAGACTCCGTAGGAATGACGGAAATTCCGAGCTATAATTCCGTTTTTTATTACTCGCCAAATGTGCATATTGCTCATGTGGATTTATAAATAACACTGAATTATTTCTTAATGGCTTTATATAAATTATTAAAACTGAAAAATGCTATATTCTTTGCATTCGTTTAAATATTATTTCACGCAACTTTTCATGCGTAACTTAATTTTTATGTATAAAATAAATAAAGGCGAGGATTAAAACGCTGTTGTTATACGATCGATAGATAAACTATAAATTAACTACTCTTTATTCAGCGTCGAAACGTCAATAATAAATAATACTTACTCGCGAAAAACCACGATATTAAATCCCGCCTCGTTAAAACTACCAAATCTCCCCGAATCCTTCAATAAAACCGGTAGAAAAAAACTCGCTAGACTATACGTTTACGCCGCAAGTCGACGGCGATTTTGCTTAATCTTGCGTATCGCTTAGCTGCCGGTTTTACTCGGAGGCTTAACGAAGGCAGCAGCAGCAGCAGCAGCAGCAGCAGCCAGTAGCCGACACGGCCTTGCAAGATATCGAGCGAAATGCAGGCGCTCGGCGATGGCTGCGGGGCGATATTCAAAGTGTATTAAATGGAAATCGCGGCGTTTTACGCATCTCCGCGTTATAACTCCGGCGTTTTATAAATATTTAGCAGCTCTCCTTCCCCCGTCGGTCGCGACGCGACTTCCCTCCTTCCGCGTTTTCGGAAAAGCCGCCTGTCTGCCTGCCGCGCTGCTTATGCAGCGCGGTTAATCGTAAGCGTTTTGTTTACCCCGGGCTTGCGTATATATTTTCCGCGCCCAGCTGATGTATATATACATGCCTGGACGATCCCCGTTATGCGTGGCTGGGGGATTGCGAGCGGAATTCGTTATGGAAAGGAGGGAGGAGCTCGTTTGCGCCTCTGCACCTTCTGTCCTGGCCTTGAGGAGAAGTTTGGCAAGTTTTTAATAAGCTGGAAAATTAAGGCTCTTGATGAACTTTGCTCGGAAGCTTGTAGCTAATAATTTTTCAGGGACGCGGACGATCGCTTTACGCTGATTCACGATGTGGCTTGATTGAAATTTATTAAGGCACTTTCGCGAGCGAACAATTCGATTTTGACTTTTCGGCCGAATTCGTTTATTGGTCTCGCGACGATGTCGTTCGAGTTTGCAATTTATTTTGAATAGTAGAATTCACAATAAAAGAACGAAAATTAATCTAAACAATAAAAAATGGAAAAGAACGCGAGAGTGGCAGGTGTACTAATACGAATTCCTTTATACACATTAGATAAAGCGCGCATCAAGTAAAATAAAGTCGGAGTTTAAAGTAAATCTTTGGAATGCGTTAGTTCCCCCCCCCCCCCCCCAAAGGGAGCCAATGAAGCTAGGAAATTGAAACGATAAACAGTGCAGCGCGCGTAATATTGCCGCTTCGAGCCTCGACTCAGCTGGCTTAGCCATCCTCTTAGAACACCGCAATACTGCTAAGCTCAAAATGAAGTCGTAAAATCGAGCCTGAGTCGCTGGCCGGGGCTAACTGGCCCGGATTCTGCTCCAGATTCAAAACGAATCAATTCCGGCTGAACAGCGGCTCGCGAACAGAATTCTGTGTTGTACACCGCCCCAGAGCGGTTTATTCGATCATATCGGTCATCCAGATCAACTTCGGACCCGCCGCTACTTTTACTGCGCCGTTCGGGTGAAGTCGAACGTTCGGTATTTAAAGGCTCGTCAACGACGGCGTCGGGATTTAGCTCTTTGATTTCCAATCGTACTATTCAGCAGACTTCACGCTCGCCGATATTGCGCAGTGAATAGCTATTATATAATTGTAGCAATATGGTCACAAAAAATTACCAAAAAATTAAGCTTTTCGTATAGTTTTTCAACGCAAATTTACTTTTGATTAAAAATTCTTCGTTCGAATTTCAAATAATCAATTTTATTTATTTATTTATTTATTATTTATTTATTTATTACTTATTATTTATTTATTAATTAATTTATTTTTATTTATTTATTTATTTATTTATTATTGACTATAAGTATACCTTAAAAATACACCCTATAGAGGCAAATAGTGTTATCTACTGCAGGATGGTACAAGAGACTTAAAATGCTAAAGTAAAAATTGAAATTCAATAAAAATATAGAATATTTTTGATAACTTTCTGAAGATTCACTCAAACGTTAAGTATCGGTGCGATAACAAATTTTCTGATTTATTGTACGAAATTCTTTTTTATAAAACTTTTTAGTCTTTTCTTTATTGTATCTTTGTTAGATATTATCAAACTCTACAAGAGCAAAACAGCCTTTTTCCCCCCGACACCATCAGCATACACAAACATTTGCTCAGTTCCTGCTCAATAATAAAAGAACCAGCTCAGTCTAACTACGCCGGAGGATAAATAACGAATTACGCCTTGGAGCTTCCGCTTTTGCAGCAAAGACCGCGGGACTGCATAATAGAGACTTGGGGGCCGCGATCTGCCCCCGACGATCCGCCATCGATCTCGCGACTCGCCGTGCGCAATACCCTTCCGTCCAGGCGTTACTCTTCGTTAACGTCGGACGTCCCGACGGCGCGCGTACCGAGCGAAAGGTGCAATCGCCCTAACCATCATTTCACTTTTTCTCTCGCCCCGAGCGTGACTGCATCGAAGGCCCACTCGGTGCCCCCCCGAGAACGCGACGTGTCCGTCCGATCTGTTCGACGATGGAAATTCATTTGGTCCGCGCGGAAAGGGAGCTGGAATGATTATTTTGGAGTTGCTGTTGGAATCTATGTTGTTAAGTACATTTATTGGAGTTTATTATTTGAGTATTAGTTTGTTGTTGACTATTTGTATATTGTAGTAATAAACTTAATTTATTACATTAAATTTAATCAAATGGATCATCATATGGTGAAAATGTGAATTTTTACCATTTTTAAGGTACTTTCATTGGTCAATTTGAAATTCTCGAAATGTTTGTAAAAGAACTTTCCAATAACATCTTAAAATTTGAAAATAATCATAATTCGATATTTAAGACGAATATCGCAATTTTCTTTATATTATAATATCTGTATAAAGGTATTTCAAATATTGAGTTAATCAAATAACTGACACTCGCCTACTTAATTTATGATACCGTTAAACTAACTCCTACAACCAGTATAATAGGGCCGTCACGTGTAATGATGCGCTGTAATATATGCGACATCTAATCACGCTCATCATCGTGACATATATAATGGACCATCACTCGAAAAAAATGCCTAGGCGTCGCGGTGGCCGAGTTCGATTCCCAGACTTTATAAACAATAATTTCTTTTTTCATAAGGTGTCCTATTAGTTTTAAATGCATTGGTGCAAAAGTATATTAATGGGCTGTCCTTGTAAATCAGAACGACACTTTGAAGCATCGAGTTTTCACATTTCGCTAATAATCCCCAAGCCCTAAACAATCTCTTTCATTCCTACTCAGAAGTAGCTCGCAGCGCAGCGGTCTCGGACCTCGAGAATGGCGAGCCTGGGAGGTTGGACCGGCGACAGGAGAGAAGCGCTCTCGGCCTTTGGGCGTCGCTAAGCTCTTAGCACCCGGAGAGGCCGCGAGCCGTGTCCTGTGTCAGCGTCCAGCGTCGGCAGCGGCGGCGGCGGCGGCACGATAGGTTGCCTGCAAAGCTCGGTCACGAGGGGCGGGCTTGGCGTCGGCGGCGGCGCCGGTGCCTCTGGCGTCGAGGGCGACTCTGGCGCCTTGGGTGGCGGCCGGAGCATGTGCTGCGTGCTGCAGGGCGCCGAGCGGGTCTTCCCGAGCTCGACGTCCAACTCCGCCTCGGGCAAGCACCAGAAGCACGCCGGCCAGCAGCTGCTCGCCGCGAAGGACAGCCAGCAGCAGACCGCGGCCGGCGGCGGCGGCGGCGGTCCCCTCGATGCGCACGACCTGCCCCTCGAGTCGCTCTGGGCGGCTGGTCTGGATGACGGCATGGGATTCCCGCAGAGGTGCTCCTACGCCAATCAGCGCAGCGCCAACGCCGTCGGCAATCACATAGCCCACATAGCCGCCGCCTCCACGCCGGAGGACGAGCGGGTCTGGGTCGAGCGGAACGCGTCTTACAGGTGAGCGGACCTTTTTACGTACTCTTTCTTTCAATTTTTCCTTTCGTTGCGTTTCGAAAAATTTCATTCAGTAGTCTATTGTATACAAGTCTAAATTAACTCTGAACTCCATAAATTTAAATGAACAGGGTTTAGACAATAACGGACGCAAGACGAACATCAAGTAAAATATATAATTAGAGTTGAAAGCAGATATACCAATTTTTTAAAATAGTTATAATTTTCATGACAGATCAAAAGGGTGTAAAATCACTGAGAAACCTAGAGAATAAACAGACAAAATTTAAAATAAAAATGTTAAAATTGTTTAAAACTAGAAAACCTTTATTTTTGTATAAAAATATTTACAGAATACAAGCATGAGTCCATTATAATCTAAACCATATTCATATCAAGAACTTACGAACGTTTTAAAAAGCAATCTTTTACAATTCATAAATCGAAGTATTACTGATTCTTTTAACTTATTTCAGAACTCTGAGCAGCAATATGGGCCTGGACAATTCGCCCTCAGACGAGATCTGGACACTGACCAGCGATCGCAAATTCATGCGCACGTCGACGACCTCGACGGGCATCGGTTCCTCCCTAAACCTCCGCGACGAGAACAATCGGTCCCTCGAGTCCCGAGACTGCGACTTCTACTCGACGGACCTCGAGGACAGCCAGTCCAAAGAGATCGAGAATTACCGGCGCTTCTACCCCAACAGTTCGCGCTTCAACGCCGTCAAGTCGCTGCAGACCATCACGCGGCAGCCGCGGCCCAACCACGACTGGGTGCGCACCGAGAAGATCACCCGATACGACAAGCATCGCACCATTAGCCAGTCGCCCAGAAGAGATATGCTGCCCGAGATCTGGATGTCGAAGCTTAATGAGGCGGACATTATGTCCGGATTCGCCACTCAGAGGGGCTCTAATTATAAGTGCAGACACCAGACCAGGAGGAGCTTCTCGACCTCGATCGTCGCCGACCTCGCCGTCACCCCGGACGGCTCGCAGCAGAGCCTCGGCAGTACTGATTTTCAGGTGGGAGACGCCTCATTAGTACCCAAAGGATTCATTTACTTTTTACAATGATTTTTCGCTAATTTTAACTTTTTATTAAATTTTTATACGCATTTCACGGTATTCACACAACAATTGAATTAAATTGAAGTACCACGATCCGTAGGAATTAAATTCCATTATCGGTCCCTTAATAATAGCATTGTTTTGATTTTGATTGTAAGCTGTTCAGTACTGTTTTTCACGCGAAATTCCAACTGAAATTAACAAAGACCCCGACGAGGCTCAATAAAAACACAGCAGCTCCTCCGGCGAAAAATCCCAGCCGTAAAACGACGCCGAAGCGTCTGTCCCGCGGAGCGAATTCCGTCGACGGCCGCGGCGACGGTTAAATTTTTTTTCATCGACACGCGGCCAATATCCTATCGAAGTGGTCAAACGAATCAGAGTTGAGGCGCGTTCGATGAGTGGGAATGGAGCTCTCGCGACAGAGGGGATATACATATATTCTCGATTTGATTGACGTTTGCCGTGCTGCAACTTGGCCGGGGTTTTGTGACTTGCAGCGCGGCGTTTCGCCTCACGGTGGACTCTCAATTAAAGGCATTTCCTCGTCAGGAAATTGAATTTAGTCACAGTAGGAGCGCGGGGGCCTCGCGCCGGAGCGAGAATGAAATTATCGGATTCGCAAAAAAACGGACCGGCTGTTTGCCCAACACAAATATATGCTATTGATTTCGGGCGATGTCCCAGCCGTTTACACTGCAGCCAGACAATCGAGAAACTTGCACGAGTAGAAGGGTAGTTGTAACGATTCTGACACCAAAATAAAGAAATAATCAAAGGAGAAAATTCTTCTTAACTATTAGTGGTGTATATACGTGTTAGAATCATATCTGCGCATGAATTATTCTGGTAAATTTCATCTAATTACAACACAAACCCCGGCACAAAGAAATTCTCCGAATTTCAATACCAAGAACGAGAAAGCGCTTTTCCTCAGAAACGCTCTCAAAGTACAACCGCACTTAAATCAAAACGGCTGCATCAAATTACGCGGGCCCTCCAGCAGCAACGCAAAGGTTATTACGACGCACAAAACAATGTAAAGCGCGCCTATTTACATCGGAGTCGAATTCGATCTTCGGGAGCGAGTCTCATTAGGAGCGGCGTCAAGTATCATCGGGGCCGCGCTGATTGCGCGATCCAAGACTCTTTCGTCGGCGGGCGAAAGATTGGTCCAATTAGCGGTAAACGCGGCGAGCCCCGCAGCGAGCTGCTTATTCGGTGTGGTTTCGCCCTCGCGGCGGGCATTGTAACGTCGAGGAGGGACCCGCGTTCGTTAAGCGACTCGCGCGAGGGGAACGTTGTACTCTCTTTTCAGGGTTCCCTTTCGAATTCAAGACGATTGAAACATTTTCTTTTCCCGCGTGGTGGGTTATATTATTTTAGCGTATTGCACGTCACTTTTGGCTGAGATTTTTAATTAATTGAATGATTGTGCTGCATAATTTCTAGTACTTGAGTTTGGTGAAACGTTACCTTTCACTATAACTCAACCAATTTCCCATTGCTTCATATTTCTACGTTTATTATGTTCTACGAAGCGCAGCACTCAAAAACATTTATTAAGCTTCTACACGGAGAGAAATATTTCAGTAAGAATTACAAGTATTTCAATAAAAATTATTAAACTTTCTGGTAATGCAAGCACAAACTGTCAAAAACCAAAAAAAATGATCAAACTTTTTATTAAATTTCACTGAAATTTCAGGATAATTTAATAAAATTACAAGAATTTTTACTAAAATTTCATTAAAATTTACTAAAAAATTGGGTTTTGGCAGTCTGTGCTCGCTTTTCTAAACAGTATAGCAATTTTTCCTGAGAACTTTTACTTTTACTTTTCCTTCGTGTATTAGCGCAATATCATCGAACGTATAGCTACGTATTATTGCTTCTTCCGAAAGCTAAAGGTTCAATTCGAAAAGCTACATTGAAGCACCTAATGCCCGCAATCAATTGGAAGCGCCGCGTTTCACGTCAAAATCGCTAACGAGCCATTTCCCTATTTTCCGCTAAGCATCCCCGCGCCGCGCTCGACGGCCCCTGGATTTTCGATTATTTAACTCGGAAGCGAGAGAACAACGCCGGCGGAAAACAACGGCACGGCTATAATCCCTTATTATATTTAACGTCCAATTATCCGAGGGGGGAGGCAATTTATTCGACGCGCGCGCGAGGAGGGGAGGAAGGGGGTATCTCTTGCTCCGGCGATCGCTCAAAGGCCATCGAATCGTAATTAATTACCGCGCCGCTGCCGTAATAGCCCCAGTAAAATCTCTCTGGCCCGGCGCGCGGCTAGAGCTCCGAGCGATTCGCTTTGAATCCGATGAATCAAGAGCGCGGGAGGAGTATGACCCTGCCAGTCTGCCGGGGGGAGCGGGACACCGGCAGACGCCATTAATTACGGGCTTCGTGTACGATTTGACTAATGCTTCGGAGTGCATGTGGGTCAGATGAAAATCGGCTAATAATTTTCTTCGGTCCGAGAGGAGGAGGGCGACACCTGCATTTTAAAAGGGCCGCGCGGCCGGCTAATTGATTTTCGCGTCGGATAAAACGGTCGCCGCCGCCGGCGGCGGCTATTGTAATTGCGAAGGTATGTACGCGCATTTATAATGGAGGCTGTTATATTTTACGGCGATTTGCTTGAAATTTTCACGTGTCCGCGCGGCCTCGGCTTCGCCTCTCTCTGCCGTGGGCTAATTAAATTTTAATCTCTTTGGGCTTTACCCAAATTTTAGGGCAATTGTAAATTCGTTTTATCTGTTTTTCGCCGCGATAATTGCCGAATTACGTTGGCTTTAATTTTTGACCGACTGCGGACTGGGGCTGAATGCGTAAACGTTGATAGCCGCGGCATAAACTTTATTATTTTTCCCCGAGTACAAGGACTTTTATTAGTTCAGTGAGTTTTTAACCATAATTTAACAGATCGATGTATTTGTGCTAAATGTACTGACTAAGAACCCTGCGTTAAATTGCTATCAAAATTCGATAAAAATACACTAAAAACTCATTTACTTTGTGAAGAGGAAAAAATAATAGGTAAAGAAGCTGATTTTGATAATATAATATTAATTAATGATCGAAGGGAGGATAAATGTGCCGGATTTAATTAGTCAACCTTCCCATTTAAAATATACGTAAAGCCCCGAAATAAGTTCAGCATCGTAATCGAGATCCTACTTGTTTCTTGAAGGGGTTGTAACGGTTGAAACTAATTGTTTAAGCTTTAAGTAAACGTAATAATTTTTAGTTAACTAAAAGTAATGTACCTTTATTATTTTGTTCCTTTTACTATTTTGTAAGGATTTATATTGACCGTTCCTTCGAACATATTAAATAGTTCTATTAACCGCTCAGTCGCGCCGCTCAATTTTCAACGAGAATAAAAATGATTTACATCGTTCCCTCAATCATAAGAAGCACTTTGACCACGTACCATCATCGCCACGTCGCGCACGCACGACTCGAGCAATTCCAAGTTTTCAAATCAATCAATAATTCAGAAAATGAGAGGCGGCTCGGTATAACGAAACTCCGTTCTAATTAGAAAAGCATCGATTCGCGGACTGTAATTGTCATTCGCTACAACGCGAGAGGTATATATAGAGGGGCTCGCTCGATGGATTTCCAGCTGCGTGGCGGCGGCGGCGGCGGCAAACTTTCGAGAGTTGCAGCTCTCGAGCGGCCGGCATAGCGTCGGATTTACTGTACGGAGCCGTTGTCGCGAGTAATCCGGATCGGCCTGACGTATTTCCGACGGGGAATGTTAACGAGAGGAGCCGAACTAGCGGCCATTCACACCCCGAGAGAGCTTCGGCCGCTCTTATATAATTTGCGAATTTCGAGATGATGAGATGGAAATAGTTCGGGGATAGTTACCTCCTTCCCCTCCCCTTGATTACTTTGGCCAACTTCCGGCGGAGAGCGGCTCTTAAGATACAAAACCGAGAGCCGGCGGAATGGACGATTAATAACGGGCTAATTGAATCTTGCTTGCCGGTAAGTAGGGATTGAGTCCTTTCGAAATTCTTCGAGTGGATCGAGCTTCTGAAACCAGTGATTTTCAGGGTATTGTTCTCTAGCTCGAATTTTACAGCTTACTTCTGTGGCCAGTCAAATGCATAAAAAATAAACCCCTGCTCAAATTGGTGTTGCTTATTTTTCTTTGTTATTTAAAAATCAACCAATTTTTACTATTTCACTTTTTGTTTAACTTTTCGCAAACGTAGAAAGTGTAATAGTACATTGTGTCAAATGTTTAATTCTACAAATAACTGCCGAATTGTCAGTAACGTCATTTAATCTATTAAACAATATTCATGAAATCATAAATTTTCAATCTGTATAATGGAAACGGGTTGAACAATTCCGGTAAATAATTAAACTAATATTAATATTTTATAAAGCATTAATAACATAATATAACGTCTACAATTCACTGGTCAATGATTTATTTACATTTTGAATCAAAAATTCTTAGCTCAACAATCGAGAAATTGTACCAAATGAGTCACTCTGTAATAATAATTTCCAAAACGAAAAAATACTTTTTATTTAGTTTTCAATTTCAAGTTTTAAGTTTCGCAATCAAAGTTTCAAATTCTGAATACCAAAAATGCAGATAAAATATCCTTTTGTAAGTAGTTGGATAAAGTTTCGACTTAGAAATTGACCATTTAATTTTTATTAGGAAATTACTACAACTATCAGACTACAAAAACGTGTTATTTCACGAAATTTGAATAATGGACTCCTTTTGTTGGAAATTGGAATTATATTTCTTAAAGAACTATCTGTACCTGAGAACAATGCAGAATAATTAGAATTAGGGAACAATAGGGATCACCGTGACTACCTAGAAATGGTACGGACTAAGCCTGTTTAATTATTGGTATCCTTTACAGTACATCAGGGTGATAAATAGTTAGCACCGACCCACACTCCTCCTTTTACTACACTGTCTACTTTATTGTTGACTGTTCAGGTGTAATGCAGCTACCTCCACCGCCGTTCACATTCTTTAAAATTAAATGAAACATCGAAAAACCCCGCAATTAAAGAGAAAAAAAAGAGTTCAACATTCCGGCTGGAAGTAGTCCTCTTCGTTATTAACTTAACGATCCGCCGAAGTCCGCGTCCCAGCCGGTTATACGTAATAAAAGCAACGTCCGGTCCAAAGCAGACATTCAGAAGCAATTATAAAAGTTCGCTTTCAATTGTCGGAGCGTTCAATAGCCTCGAAAAGCCGGGCCACGGCAGTGCATCGCCGAGGCGAAACACGTATCCCCCGAGAGGTGTGCGCGGGCCGGCGGACGACAACTCGGAGAGAGAGAGAGAGAGAGAGAGAGAGAGAGAGAAAATCGGCTCGAGTTTCGCGGAAGAAAAAGAGACTTCGCCGCGGAGCTTATATTGCGAAAGTTGCCCCCCGTCCGCTCGTCGGACGACGGAGAGCCGAGGGCAAGCTGTCGCGCGGCACGTAATCTCGGTATTATTGCGGCTTAAACAAGGCACCGGGCATAAACGCGCGGCCATCAACGAGCCGCCGCCGCCGCCGCCGGCGGCGATATTGTCCTTTCTCCGTTACGGCTTTCTTGTCCCGGCGAGATAAGATTTTAGCCGGGCTTTTTCAGCGGCTCGGCGACTGGGGACTCGATGATAAAGCTTCGCTAACCGGGAGCGGGACTAATAACGCGCGACGATCGCGGTTTTGCTGGACTTTCCGGGCGCGCCGAGCAACTTGAGCTATTCAAGTTTGCGCATTAGTCCTGACTGCCGCGATGTAATTCGCGCCGTTGTTCGCGCACCGGTAAAAACGGGGATCCGATGCGAAATGCAACCTTGTAAATACTGGGAAGGAGTGCTATTAAACTTCGTCAGATGTTGGGGTTGACGCGGGGTCACGTTTTAAAGCAGTAATGTTGTGACAGTCTGGCTCAGCTGTCGATATAAATTATACCAAATAACACGTTTTCCTCTTAAGCCAATGCACGAAATTTAAAGGTCTTCAATTTGTGCAAGACTGCGTTAGCTTCAGTTTATGTAACAATTATATTCATCTGCAAAGCTTTAAGCACCAATAATTTTAATGAACGATTTTATTACATAGCATTATTTCTGCATTACCGTATTGAAAAAGTTACGTTATCGACTGATATTAACACCGAAAGGATTGAAAAGAGTTACTACGGTGTATAACATGCACATTACACCGATAACTTTTTCCTCAGTTCAATCGTTACTGCCTTCTATATAAAGTTTACTCTGTAACGAAAATTTTCCGAAAACAACTAATTGATGGTGCTTTACGTATGACGTGTCGTTTTTATAAAAAGAAAATATTATATATATAATAATTTGAATACAAATGCATTTATGTCATTTCGATGTAAAAGGTACTTCAAGCTTTTTTTTTAATTCTTTAAAAATACATTAAGGATCTTTTTAGCTTCTTTTTAGTTAAAATATAAAAAAGCGTTTCTATTTTCCTCAACTACTCGTTCACTTTTTGTTTTAAAAATGCACTTTCTAAAAGTTCTTTAATGTATTTTAATACTATTTTCAATTCCTATTATAGTTATTGATACCAATTACGGAACCATTATTATTTAAATATAAATCAAGAATCTTGAAATTATTATAAGAGAAATCATCAATAATTACTAATACGTTTACACCAGATTCTAGCTATTTGTCGAAATGGAACGGAAATTAGGTCAATCGATAATTTCGAACTGAACGCAAGATTAATCTGAAATTTTAAGGATTGTAGGCATTAAGTACGATCTACAATATTTCATTGCTTACCGCACAATATAATTCAAATCTATTAAAAATCTCACTTCTTACTATATTGTAAAATTCTATGACAAAAAATACTATGACTTGCTTATACTTTTTAACAAACACTTATAATTTGCAAGAATAGTTCAAATACTAAAACTGATATTAAGTTATTACAATTGTTATTAAGAATATTAAGAAAAATCGTGTTTTTAAAACAGAAAAGTCTCAGTTTCAAATTAAACATGATGCTCCTAATTTACATCTTGAGCTATTTTCTGCGCGTTAGTTAGTTATAATTAAGTCCATATTCAACCCTGCATTGCTGAATATTCTTATTAAGATTCGCGGTGTTCCGCATTCAGCGTTTTTCTCTTAACGTAGTTATTTCAAGATGCATAATTAGCAAATTCATGACATTCCCAAAACAATTAATAAATTACAAATAAAAATTATTTTCTCCATTCTGTAAATAGTGGAAATAGTCAACCGAAATTAATTAAATTTTGTACTCTTATAGGTATAGTTTATATCATTTATCTTTCTGAAGCTCTAAATTGGATGACATACAGAGTTCGTCTTTTAAGTGTTCTAGTTTTAATTTTGTAATTGAAAATGGCGTGATCTATAAAATGGCCATGAAAAATGGCCAGTTCTCAGGTCATAATGTAACCGTTTTTTCAAATAGTTATCGGGCATTTTTAAATATGCTGCTGTGCGCTGAGCTCTTAGAAAAACTAGTGATTTCAATGGTGATTTCAATGCTGCCAAAGTTATAATTTTACACCACCACTTCAACAGCTTCTTACTATATTCGAAATAAACTGTTGAAATTGCGCTTAAAATTCTACTAACGCGTGCAAACGCGCTTATGTGGTCATGGCCTTAACCACAATTAAAGTCAGCCGTTTTTTGAACGAAAAGAGGTTGCAACGAGTTGGAGAAGATATTGAAGCGTAATATTTTTAAATAAGCATATATTTCAATATAAATTAAGTAACTAATTTTTGAAGCATGAAAAGTTTTCGCTGCTTTTTTTGTTGTTGTTGCAAGCTTTATTATTTATTGCTTTAAAAATAACTAATTCTTGCCTGCAAAAAACTTATTATAACTTATTATATTTAATTGAATTTTTAATTTTTGATTAATTAATAATTATCTTTGCCATAGAGAATAAAGACACAATTATTGCTTCCTCCTAGAGGAAGCATTGTGATAGTAATTTTTGGAGTTGTTATAACTGTATTTTAAGGTGTAAGGAACCAGAATAAATGATTTTTGAAAATTGTCTGTATGGATGTGTGTGTGTGTGTGTACACCGTATCTCAGTTTCTACTGAACGGAATTTCATCGTTCACGGCTCATTTTTTTTGCTTTTTTTTTGCGATGGCGGTAAAAAAAATCTTTTTTTCTTTAGCTTATTTGTTTTTGTTTTATTGCAAATTTTCGATTTTTGAAAAATTTAATTTTAATTTCTTTTAATGATAGGATTGAGATATTTTAATCGAACAAAGGCCAATTTAAAGAGCATAAAAATACCTATAATTTCAGAGAGAAAAAGTTACTCTGGCTCTTATGGTTCTTTTGTTTAGAACAAAAACGTATTTTTTTTAAAGCTTATAATTCTTAATTTAAATTATCAACTGCGCTGAAAAAATTTTTGGTAATCAAGAATATATATAGCTATAATATGTAAGCCATTTCAATCCATTTTGTCAATTAGTTTTTGAATATAAAGCTGAAAACCAAAAAAAATGAGTTTTCTAGGTCGAACGATTACGGAAGTAAAAAAACTTTAAATTACTTGAAATTTTGGGAAAAGGTAG
>JAWWEO010018816.1:0-20499 GCA_035582975.1 Ormyrus labotus
GCGGATAATTAGCGGCAAATTATCCGTGAAGAATATTTTCAATTTTTTGAAATTGCCCTGCTAGCTTGAAGGACGTATACTAATGGGATTGAGCAGTGACGGTCACCTGCATACGCATAGTCCACAAATTTACTTCACCTATATGTATGTACATACAGACCGAATATCATTCGATTATAGGGGGGGTTAGGTCGAGCGTTTTGCGTAATTCACAGTATCAACAGTTGCGCGCGCAACAGTGCTGGTTGCATCATACATTGCCGCATTAAATTCGCAGAGTGGCCGGGCCGTTGCGTCGTTAGATTTTCAATTATCGACGCGTCATTTGCTTTAATAACTTTTGCCTCCGGGCCAAAGTTAAACTTTGCGGGCCGATTCTCTCTCGATGGAGCAAAAAAATACATGTTTATATTTATGTTCGTGTATTCAATTTCACGAAAGAGTAAAAAAAATATACAGTCGTTTACAATGCTTATATCAACAGGAAATTAACGCTTCGCAGAATCATGAAAGTGAATAAATATGGTTACGGTTTAATTGCTTAATGACTCTGCTACGTTGTTAAAATGGAATTTGTTCACACCAAAGATTGTAATAAATGGCACCCCGGGTATAATATTTTTCATTGCTAGAGATAATATATCCTGAAGAAGAAATATTATACATATGACTACTGCGATAGACATAGCGATATGCAAGGAACAGTACGAGTACAATTCGAAATTTAAAAAGTGTCAATAAAAGAGATAATGTCGCGGCTTGCTAAGTTTTGCCACTGTAATGTTGATATAATGTTCCAAAAAGTTCAAAAAAGGTTTCGAAAGAGAATAGGACTGTTGAACATTAGCAGTGAAAAACGATGAAGTTGGTAGTGAGTTGTCGTAGTGGGTAAACATTGTTCTTCATTTAAGTTGTCCGTTGTTAAAATTTGAAGAACGTTCGCCAATGCAGCCCGAAGAACATTTTGTGTGGTGTAAGGATCGCAGAGAACTTTGGTCTTGCTCAAGTGGCAGCGGAAAATGTTCACTTTTCTCAAGCAATAGCCGAGAACGTTTTCCCAAGAAACTTCTACTAAAAGCGAGGCAGAAAAAGTGTGCGTTGTCCGCGTTCAATCACACAAATAGATAATAGATCAAACTCATAAACTTCTGACTTTGCCAAACGAGCGTGCAGTATAAAAAAATAACCGTCAAGCTTAATCTATAAATAAGAGAACTCATAGATCATAAAGGGAAAATTGTTATATTCAATATATTAAAACATTTAACTAAAGTGTTAAATCCATATTAAATGCGTATAACATTATTAACAAACCTACATCGTATTAAAAAAACTGAATACAGGCCAATGCTGTTGCATAAAGAACATAACCGAATGTTTTCTTGAGTAAGGTAAGTTCATTAGATTCTCCAGAACAAAAGTTAATCCCAGAAATTAAAATATATGTATAATATAATACGTAGTCTATGCAAAATAGATAAACCAAAAATAATATCAGAAAAAATTAAAGTTATTGTTATGCAATTAACGAATAATATTAAATAAAAATAATAAATAAAAAAGAAATAGATATGTTCAGACATTAAATTGTTTTGCATTAAATATTTATCATTGAAAGGGTCCCATGAGATATATATCGTATTTTAGTTTACAAAGTGCATAATGAGTTCATATTTAGTCATGCAAGACGGCCATTATTTTATTTATCAAAAAGCTGTTGTGTGCATTATATACACTTCAATTTTTTTTCTCAAAATTATAATAACAATAAAATATTGATCGATGCGGTCGTTATCAAAGGATTTTCATATCTTTTATGCGTGAAAACGTAAATAAATTATGAATAAATTCAGATTTTTTAAAACCTACGTTTGAATGCACTTAAATACTGTCAATAAAATTATCGTTCAATTAATTCAAAATTTTAATTGTAAAGATTTATTATAATTATTAATTTTTAATACTAATTATTTAAGCATTATTACTGAAATGAACTTTTAAAATATAAAACATAGAGTTTACAATAGTATATTTCAATATTTAGTGTCAAATAAGTGGTTTCGCACATGTATCGAACAATATTGTGCGAGTTTCCCCCTTTTTTTTCCTATATCAAATTCGCACGCAGAATATATTTTCCGCAAATAAAATTTCTTTTACGTACCAAGTTAGGAAACATAATCTTCAGGCTTTTCAACTTACGCGAAACGTAAGCTCTTTGTATGCTAAGGTGACAGCACTTACCTGAAACAAATAATTATAACACATTACAAATGTAAATATTTGCATGAAAACTAATAATTAATTTTCATTATATTACTCAAAGAAGCCGAATTTTTTCTTCATACATAATTTCTAAATATGTTTCAGTAAAAACATAAAAAGTTGTTTATTATTACTCTGCTAATAATTTTTGTTGTGTTAATGATTTTGATCAACAGAACAGATATATCAATAGACACAGACAATATAGGCTTTTCCTATTTAAAACAGTTCAAAATATTGGTTCAACATAAGTTACAGCTAATTAAATATTAAATTACTTGCAAAAAATAAAAAAATTTGGATGAAAGGTTTAACAAAAGGTTATTTCGATAAAATGCTTGTCACTGTTTGAAAATCGACGAATTTATACAGAAAATTTCTCGACGAGGAAACAAAACAGGTTTTTGAATATTGCGTTTCAAAAAACGATTCTCCATTTTCAATCCGCGCAGGAATTGAATTTTGCCATTGTAAGCTTTCCCATTTCGAGAAAAATAGGAAAAAATTCACCGACTCGTGTACTTTTTCCAAAGATGAAAGCCAAAGTATCGGTAGAAGCGTAAAAGTCACAAAAAGATAAAAGCAAGCCAGAACCCAGTATTTTTCAAGTCGCACCTCGTCTAACGAGCGAACCACGAGCCAATCAAGCTCCGTCAGCCAATACCCGAACACCGGCCGAGACTTGGCCCTTTTGCTTAACTACGTTCGCCCTCGAAATCACAGTCCCGCTCCTCGGAAAGTCTTTCGTTCCCCTTCACTTCCGTCCACGAGCTCGTTAAGCAAGTCGGAGGACGGTTATTCGGCTTCAACGAGATTGTTCGGCAGATGAGCGCAAGTGGATATAAGCAGGACCGAGTAGGTGACTTTGGCCGAAAATCACGTCGGCTTGCCTGTTTTCGAATGGGGAAATCACGGTCTAATTATACGAGTGTCTGGAAATCTGAGGGTCAAATTTCGAGATTAGATAATTTGTGTTTTATTTGTGATAAATTTTCAATTTGAAATGAGTAATTAATGTAATTAATAAACTTGCTGAGGGAAGTAAAAATTCAGAACTTCTAGCCTAGTTGTCATGTAAATTTTTCCTAATTTTTTAATTTAAAATAACTTTCTTAAAAATAAATTCCACTTTAGCTGAATGGATATAAATAAGCAAGGCTAATTGGTTCAGTGGTATACTAAATAAAACATTATTCACGGAAAACCGAGTAAAGTAAACAAGTAAAGATAAAACTAAAAATAGAGTAGATCATTAGCAAATCATGAAGATCATTTTCTACATTTTTTATATAATATATACCTTATGAAATTGGATTCATTCATATTTAATTTTAATTTTAGAACTTTTCATTATCGACTACTAAAGATCAATTTTTAAATAAATAGCTCATCTAAACAATTATAACTGACGTTTCGCAGATCAAAAGCCTTTCAAGAACTGTAATTAAAGCAATCGAAAATACTTTGTTCAGAGCATTCGTCTCAATATAGCACTTATTTCTCTCGCTTTCAAGTGCTCTTTTCTCCAAAATAACCTATCAAGCTGTTAAACTTTTCTTACTCGAGAAATTCCTGAAAAATGCTTCGAGCGAGATCCCTGCAACATCAATAAAATCTGTAAATGCTGTCATCGACAATGTGCAATTAATTTCTTATATAACTCGGCGAGGGGTCAAATTGGCCCCTCAGCTTACAAATTGAATTGCGGGGGAAAAATGGCTTATCTTATTTTAGTTCTCGAGAGAAGAAGAAGTCGAAGGAATCAGAAAAGAAAAAGCGGACGGGGAGAGAGGAGGGAGATTCGGAGAAACTACTGGTAGCGGCAGTCGGGCGTAAGAGATTGAATCGTGCACCTCAACTTCTATTCGAAAGATTCGCTACAGCTCTCCGTCGTTCGACTCGCAGTAGTCGAGCAAAATCGAACACTCAATTTGTCGTCGACTGTAGGCGTTTTAACATCGTTAAAATGGTATCCGACACTGAGGACAAGGACGAGTACGACGGCAATTACTGCCAAATCCGCTGCAGAAATTCTCTTTTTAATTGACGCGAATGAAATTGGGGAGCCTTTGCTATATGAACCCTGAATATTAGTTAATTCCGTACAGTGTTTTTAAACTGCTTTAATTTGCGACGAAGAATGAAAAAATAGCACTTCTTTAGATTTTTAATATTTTTAAAATGAAAATTTTGAATTATTACATTTTAATAGAAATTTTAAATTCGGTGAAAATTGAATGGGATGCAAAGACAATATTTATCCATTCGTGTGTTCGCAAACAATGGATTTAGCTCTATTTGGCGGAGTTAAAAATTAATTAAAATTTAGGTAGGAAGCGTAAACTTCGTTTTTAATTTAGAAAAGTCAACCATTGTGATTATAATTACACATACTTCAGTTAGAATGAGTTTTTTAAATAAATAACACGATCAAAATGTCAAAAATTTGCAAATCGAAATTATGTACGACTAATTTTTCACGACATAAATATATATAACGTCAATTTAAACAATAAATAACGAATGAATTATTTAAGTTACTAAAAATAATAAAATTTGAATAGAACAGGCAGGGCCGGAATCGAATCTCCTTTGATGTTGACATTGCCTGCATATGCAAGTGGAAGTATGCAACTTTTGATTTAGTCGAAAGAAAATGATCTTATGCATTATTTATCTTTCGTACGGTTTGCCTCCCTATGGAACACGATGAACCAGGAACTTGAGATTGCATTGAGAAATCTTCTTTTTATCAGTTGTCACTTACACTTTTCAGCTCTGTGGGAGTAAAAAGGCTTTTTTTTACATCGTTTCTTGAAAACTTATTTAAAATTGCGGAAGATACAAAAAGGAAATGTAGTAAAAACAACCTAGACTTGTTAAAAAAGAGTCAGAGTAGAATTTAAAAAAATTGATATTTTTCTAAACTATTACTAAGACCCTCGACAGCTTATTCCTATTTATTGTATTTAACTATTAGAATAACCCGTCGAGCATCAGTTGTCCCGGGGGCTGCTGACCAACGCGAATAATCAATGCGTATTACGCACGGCTCGAGCAGAGTGCCGCGGAGCTGCGCAGCAGCTGACGACTAATGGTAAAGGCAGCAAGGGGCTTGAATGACAATGTCATTATTGGCGCAAAACTGCTTTTGAATACTTAACACGAAAAACGAACGAGTAAAATTTGAGAAGAGCGAAAGCGGGTGACGATTTAACGACGAGTACGTCGTTCGTCCGAACATAAATTCGCCCCATAAAGTCCCGCAAGGGTGATAAATTGCTGCTCAACTATACAATATAATAGTACATTAGGCGGCTTCGCTGCCCAGGAGTGTCGAGTCGGTACGGGCACGGGTATGTAAAACGTGCGCCCGAGTTGCATACGATATTTTTCGATACACTGTAAAATTCGCTTTATTACGCAGGACATTCTGCTAGTTCGGACGACTTAATAGAATAAAATTTGAATTCTTGTGAGATATGTATTTCGCCATTTCACTGGTAAGGTTAATGACGGTCGAAATTTTTGAGAATTTTTGAAACTTAAGGGAGAAAACCTGCTACGTCTCCCGTGTAAGTAGAAGCATACTGAATATGGTCAGACGGACAATAATATAGATGTACTACCCGTGTTAAATTGTGAATGTTAACCAGGCTTTTCTTAAGCTTCCTTTCACACAGTGACCAAATTTATTAAAAATTCGTAATTTTATGTGCTCGTAATTCGTAATTTTGATTTAGCATAGATGAAATTCGATTGTTCGACGTGATTAAAGTAGATCTTTACGCACATTGGATCAGAAACTAAACTTTTTAGTTATTAAGGCACCAAACCGCGAGCTAAAAATACTCGTAAATGTGACAATTATCGAGCTAAGCTCCCGCAAAAAGAAAACGAAATAGACGCATCAAGAACAAAGCTCGCCGACAAGACTAAACCTCGGGGGTTGGCAAAATGGGCGATTATCTGCATGCAGAGGATATCGTCAGCCACGCGCACACACACACACACGCGCACCAGGTGCGGCCGATACAAGCCTCTCGCACTATCGCATTTATCTAGCCCGAGCAATCGACGCGAACATTGATTAAGCCCAGGCCGGCTCAAGCACGCATCGACGGAACCCAGCAGGAGGCGCGGGAATGCGTTGGCGCCGCGTAATGCAGCCGTAAATAATCGCAGAGCCGCCTGCCCGGCGTGCATAAGTCATAGTCATCGAGGGGGGAATAATGCGCGGGGGAACATTTTAACGCCGCTAAATAACCGCTGAGCCGCGCGCGTTTGTTCGCTTCCTTTCTCTGGCATCATCCGCTCGCCGTTCCTCTCCCGTTCGCTCGCATTTATATATCCTCTGCGATTGCGTTCTTGTACGCACCGTAAAAAGCTCGGCGCTGATTATTATTGCCCGGAGAGCAAATTAATATACTTGGGGCGATGAAAGGATTAATGAACAAATATGAGCAAAATTACAAAGATAATGGAGTAGATTATATGAATCTTCGGCTGACTCTGCTAAAGCTCCCGGGCTTTTCGTTTTATTTTTATCGCTTTTTACCTTGGAAAGGATTCCCTTTGGAAATGAAACGTTGGCGTTGAGAATAAAAATATACATGTGCACCGACAGCAAAACCATTAGTTTTTCATTTTACTAATAATAGAATGGGCAACGGTAACTGTCGACAATTAATTGGACGCTGAAAAGTTTTAATTGGTCAAATTTGCTTTCGGAAATATTCCTTTCAAGTACATTATCTATAGATGTACCCGCACAATAGAAGTTACCTCAACTATAAAATTCCAAACATATTTTCGACATACTTTCGCCTGGCTCTCTCATTTTCTCTTCCTCTCTCTCTCGGCCAGTCATTACCTTTCTCTTTCTTCTCCCAAAGTCAGCGAATTCCCTCTTCCATTAGCCTCGGAATTTCTCATGAACTTCAAGCTTTTTCTCCAATCTTACCGCAAAGGCATTCACTTGCTGAACGCAAAAAGCTCTATTCTAACCGCTCGGAGAGGAAATGGTTCTGCTTTCAATACAATAATGATGTCGGTTTCAATCATGTCGAGATATATTTGGAGACGACATTTAAATGTTTTCAATAAGTTTATGACGAACTTTTATTTTGATTGAATTGATCAAATTAATGTCACTATTGGAATTTAAAAAATTCCTCATTTTTCTAAAACTAAGTTAATTTTCTAACTTTTATGCATCACTCAAATATAGACTAATAAAAAGATGTATTCAACTTTCATCGTTCCAAATGGTAATGTATTCAGCATTCCTAATTGTGATTATCGCTATCTTATCTGTCTACAGATTACGAGCAGCTTACATCCGAGAAAGTCAGAGAGTATATAAAAGAGTCTGTAGACAGAAACTTCGACCTCATTTCCCTTCTCGCAGAGAACTTTCGTACTTCTGGAAAAGTAATATCAGTGACAATAACTGTACAGTACCTTCTTTTGCTCCTTGCGTAAATAAAGTACTGAAGTAAGATGAAGACAACGTAAGGCAAGAAAAAAAGATTTCTATTGAAAATAAAACTGGAAAGAGAAACAATAAAACGAAAAAAAAAACAATAAAACCTAGTAAAATAAAAAAATTGAATGAGTGTTTGCAGCACAACTAGTAAGAGTAATTAAAAGAAAAATTTTAAACTTACTGAGACAATTTGTAACTTATTTTACGACAATTTTCTATAAATTCTACAAATTTTCTACATAGCATTTTTTTTTATTTAAGCTATTAATATTCTCAAAAGAGAATTATTTAGCGAAGAATACATACATAAGTAATTGAGTAATAATTACATGATATTCGAGAGAGCAGAATGCATAGTTTTGGCATATGGTATACATTATTTTGTAATTAAATCTGTAGGTCACAACTTTTCAGAAATTTAAAGTCTTTTAGTTGTTCGGTTGTGAAGTGTAACGAAGCTGGCGTGGGGTAGTTTACATTTTTGTTTTTTTAAATCTTTGATAAAAGTTTTTCGCTGTTGTTCGAATGTAGTGTAGTGCCAGAGAACGTGTTCAATATCTTGAATGTTTTGATTATTGTTACAATTACAAACTGGATTGTTGACTAAATTACATCGTGCTAAAGAGGTGGCAAGATTGTAATGAGTAGATCTGCATTTGTTAATTGTGGAAACAATCTCTCTAGATAGTTGTCTTTTGTAGTACCATGGTTTGGATTTGTCATTGAAGTAATATGTGAAATATTTGGATCCTGTAACTTTATTTTTTTCAATTAGCAATGAAACGGTATTTTCTTTAGTCTTGTTTTTAAAAATGCTTTTCAAGTCTGTGAATGGAATTTTGCAGACGTGATTAGGTACGAGTCTAGAAGCCTCTTTAGCATGTTTATCTGTTACATCATTACCTTCCAGTCCAGGCTTGTGGCCAAGAATCCAGATAATTTGTATTTGTTTACCTTTAGATTTATTATACATGTCAATTTTTATTATTTTATATCGACATTACAGCACTCAGAGAGTCGGTAAATATTATGTAGTTGTTATTTAATTGAGTTAGAGCTATTTTTTACACAGCGTATATATACAATTTAATAGACTCTAGAATAAAAATTTAGATTGTACAGATTATTCAGCTATATATGGCAGTCAACTATAGCAGAGTAAAAGTGCCTTACACATTATTCAGCTATATATGGCAGTCAACTACAGCAAAGCAAAAGTGCCTTACACAATATACGAATGCTGAATGGAAAATTTTTAAGCTCTTTGTACCCTCATGTAAAGACGTATTTTTTTTCAGTATCGCTCGAGGGGGGTAGGTAATCTCACGGCCTCGGGACGTGTCCTGCGTGGCAAGTTGGATTTCATATTTTTTTACAAAAAATTGCTGCTTTAGGTAGTTTAGTTCAAAAAATGTCTTAAACTAATTAAGTTTCCAGACTCTTAATTACTTCACTATTTACGATCAGTCACAGGACTTTTGAATAAGTATTTGTTCTTCAAGTGTGTTTTAAATCTTATTCAACATTATTCTTCCAAGAGAATAAATTCTGATAAAATACGTAAAATAACCAAAAATTTTCAAAAATTTACTGTTATTGCAGTCGTTACAGCTACTTAAACTTCGAGTAATTATAACTTTGGCAGTTAGTGACGGATAATGGAGCCATTAACCTAGGCGACAAACTAACCACATCTATTGTCATAATTAATTTGATAAAAATTCTAAAATAGAGGAAAACGTTTTTCATAAGTTGATTAATTTATTAAATTTCCTGTTATGAATTATTATTATTATTATTTTTTTTTTTTTTTTTTGCAATTCAATTCATATTCTGAGCAATTTTTTAGCAGCGTGAAATAGATAATAATCAATACCTTTCCTTCGAAAATTTGAATGAGAAAGCAATAATGAAATAGGTTTCGCTCCAAGTTATAGGATTTTTTAATGTATTATTCGACAACTTCGTGGTCGAGAATAGGGGATAGAGAAGAAAGGCGTATGTCCTATTTTATAAGATAAATAATAAATCGGTAAATAAGAATTTCAAAGATTGTCCTAAATTGGTTTCAGATAGTTAAAGGATTAAATGCCGATAAAAGAATCGATAAAAGCTTTTTTTGTTCAACATTAAGTCCATAAGAAAGTGTCCTCGAGCATCAAAAACATCGTCACCTTCCCGCCGATAAGAGGAAAATGTAAATACCACATAAATTAAAATTGAAAACTCGCATTTGCATGCGTGGAAGCGCCGGTGTGCCCCCAGGCCAGAAAATCCCACGCATCCCTCACCCGGCATGCGGCGTCCGGGGGATTATCTCTATTTTTGTTGCCTGAGAGGCCCTCCACAAAAGGCGTCCTGGGGGAGACGTCGCGCGGCACCCGTCGGGTGGCTGTATCAGCGGCTGCCTTCGGAGTTGAAGGACACTTAGGAGTCGGGCGGTTATGACGCCGTACAAACCGCAAGAGCTCGGCTACTTTGTGGATGGAGCGTTGTCGGAGTGTTTTATTGGTGACAATAACGCGGCGGGTTAAGCATCCTTCTTATCTTAGAGTGCTTCTGAAACATATTTTTTTAAAGCGAATCCTAACAAATCTGTTGCAGCATTCTGATGTAATTACTTTACGGCCTGTACGGAATTTAAGAAAACAGCACCTAATCGATTGTTTGAAGTCTAACACAAAAATATCTTTTATTATGGGCATAAAAGTACATTAAATTTAGTTAGCTTCTTAGTATCTATGATGTAATTTATGAGCTGCGAAGACACCTTAAAAAAGAGATTAAACTCGAGTTTATTTTATATTAAAAACTTTTTATGAAGTGTTCTGTGTTAGATACGCTACACTGCAAGAAAAATTCCATATTCGTAGATATACAGGGTGTTAGAGAAGTCCCCCGTATCGCTTGAAAACTGTGACAGCCTTTTTTGTCAAAAAATTTGTGGGGTTGTCGGTATTAGATGAACGTCGAGATACCCAGACAATAATATTGAATCAAGATTTATTTTAAATTGAGAAACAAAATTGGTAATTGGTGCACTCCGACCGTGATTGACTGACATCTGCTACGATCTCCGGTTTGTCTATATTTTTTTGCCTCTAGAAGACCGTGAAGAGTTTCTAAAGCAATATAACATCCTTCTAGCAAACTGAACTAAATTGCTGTCACGAAAGTAACAGCGGACGTCGAAATCAAGTAGATTTTGCTGGCTTGTGAAAACTGGTTGCGTCTTATGCGATCCAAATATGTTAAAAATGTCAAATAGCTACTTTTTAATTTATATTTTATTGGATAATTTTATAATTCCTTAGTGTGATTTAACTTTTCGAATTTATTTTAAGCAATCTACGTACACTGAATAAAGTTTCACGAGTGTCTATTAGGTTGAAAATTTGACACTGTAAATACATATTTATTCTCCAAACTCTTATATCGATTTAAAGACAGAGAAGGGCGAGATTGCGCTCATTTGCGGTCAGAAATAACGGTGGAAGCTCCGAACGCTTCATTAACGTTGCCGAGCATTTTAATGGCCCTGTGCGGTGCGGGGTAACTCAGCCGGGCTGATTTCCCAGCGATGGTCGAGCTTCGTTATTGGACGCTCCGATGGAAACAATAGTGCGTTGCGAAATGAAGTAATGAAAAAATAAAGGGAAGGGCGAAGGAAACTAATGAAGAGAAAAAACGATTATTACGATTAGTAAATTCAGAATGCCGTGGACTAAATATTTGAAAGTTTTTTCACCCTGTAAATAAGCCGGGATTTGAGTTGAACAGATCAAAATAATATACATGTAATGGTGTCTTTATTGTTGATTAATCATGGCTTTACGTTCTTTATGGGTTCTGTCAAACAAGCATAATGTTTTCTTAAATGAAAATAAATATAATGAAAAGAATTAAACATTATACAATTATAATTTGAACATAATGGAAGTTCAATAATTAGGAAACCGATATTCCGAGGGATTATGTAGCGAAGGAGACTTCGTAAAATATTTAATGTCGGTAGTATCTTATAGATTATCAATAAACTAACACTCTGGAACTTTAAAAAAATCTATTTACTCAAACGGTTAAAAGCAGTTGATCTGACTTCAATTTGGAAGCCAGAAATAGCTTTAAGAAGCAATCACTCACACCCTATACTGGCCCGTTGTAGCGCGTTTAAAATTTAAACACGTCTTTTTCGAACTCATATTTTATGAAACGACGTGCACTTTAACTCCATTAATTTTTCATGAATCCACTCGGAATTTGGTATCTTCATTTTGACATATTTGAGATTTGTCATTTGTACGGATTTTATAAAATATTTAATGCTCTATAGTTACAGCTATATTTAAGCTAATTTTTTTATCTTATGTCCATTAAATCTTCCGATATGGGTATGTTTATAAACAGCCTCTAAAAAATGTACGGAATAAATTATCTTATTTCTTGATATCTTTTATTTTGAAAAATCTTTAATAAATTTCCTTCAGTCTAAAATAATAGTTTATTAGTTCAAATTTTCTTCTTTTCAAAAAATATATATATAATGATCGTTTTAAATTTAAAAAGAATTCAATTCCATTCAAGCACAATTAAAACAATTTCACCCTTACTAGTTAATTTAAATTGCAAAACATGCAAAAACAAATGCATATATAATCTACTCTTAAAATCTACAATTTTTTAACAAACAATTGAAAATTTTTCTCTCAAAGTAAATTTAAATTTTAATGATGAAATATACATAAAAACAATAAGCTCGTGAAAAATAAGAAAGATGGACTTGAAAGGGTTTGCCGAAGAACCATGGGACGAGAGGGAGTGAATATAGCGTCTATCAGTCGATAATTCGAGCGATGCCTGCATGAATTATGACCGCAGCGAATCGAAAACCGATAAAGAGAGAAAACGAGCGAACGCAGATCGTCCTCGCAGAGCGAGAGAGAGTAAGAAAGGCGAGGGACGAGTAGATTCCCCTTTTTTATTGTCAATTTCCCAGAGCTGTGCGCCCAAGCCTCGCTTTTAGAGAACCGACCTGCCTTGCTTTTCGCCTCGTAGAGCGATAAGATTGACAATGGACCTACGCATAAAACCTGGACATAACGAGAGAGAAAGAGTATAGGAGCTCGGCGATCCCTGATCGACGCTGAACGGGAGGAGAAAAGCTTCGGAATAAAATCTTCGTGTCTCGAGCTTTTTATTATGTGTGCAGCGCGACGGTTGCCCCCGAGCGCTCTTGTTTATTCGTCAAGGGTTGGAAAATATATATTTTAAACGTCGAAAGATTGATTTTATTTGCGAAATATTGTAATTGCATTATTCGATAAATTGATTATTAGGTATTTCCAAATCGTTGGTATTTATTTACTTATTGATTTATTTATTCACTTATTTATTACGCTCGAACGAGTAGAAACCCTTTTGCAAATATATTACAAATACAAATACAAATAAAGGTCGAACGGAATTGGCGAAGCTTAATTAATATATTATTTTTAAAAATAATAATTGCAGCCGTTGCGCAATGTTTAAATTTGCGTAATGTTTGATAAGTAAATAAACGATTAATACAGAAAAAAAATCTGCTTACAATAATAAAAGCAATTCAATCTTTTCCCAGACTTCGCACACAGACGACCCCCGTAGCTGATTAGCATACCATACGACGTGAAAAAAAAAATTTTAATCGAGACGCATGGACATTCATATTTTACACTAATACACCGTTCGGCAGGCACTGACGCGCAGAGATTAAAATCAGCAGCGACCTATCAAACAAAAGCCAAACGAGCGAAATACGACGACAGGCGCGGAAAATGAGATGAAAAAAAAAAGCTCCCAGTGCCGTTCGGATCCAGGTGAGGCGCGCTGCATGCAGGGGGCAGAGCCAGCGCGCGCGCAACTAATTTTCCCGGTGTGCAACGGCCATATTTCAGCGTAATTTTCAGCTCGCGAAGCCATAACGCCGCCGTCCTCGTGATTATTTTACCTCGCCGGGCTCCGCGGCTCGACGCGGCGGCGAGAGCTGCAGGTGTCGACGCGGAGCTGACTCGTGTTCGTCACATCTCTCTTTTATATATATCTCTCTCACTCTTTTTTCGGTCTCTCCTTCGTTTTACGCTCGCGCGTCTATTTCTCCGCGGTGTTGGTGTTTTACCGACGTCGTTACCTGTCTCTTTTTTTTTTTTTTTTGGGTCTGTTTGCTTTCATCGAGTTTTCGTATATGAAGTCCGAGTATATTTTTGCGGGGAATGATTCTGAGGATTATTTCGTACCTTCATTTTCGAGGAAACTGGAGGATTGCGATTACTAATGCTAAGTAAAAGAAAAAATGGCGTAAGAAAGAAAACTTTTTAATTAGTTAATTTTTCAGGTAATTTAAAATAGTTTTAATCTTTCGGGAATATTATAAGAAAAGAAAAATGTATTTTATGATAAATTATACATATTTTTTGTATTAACTCTTGAAATAAAGTAAAAATGTCAGGTCCTAAGACGTATCTTTTATTACTTACGAAAAGTATACCGAATTCACGACGAAAATACTCAATCACCCTGAAATTCTACTGTGAAAGAATATTTCAACTCGTAAAGCTAAAACAAAAGCTGTCAAAAAACTTGTTGGAAAAACTTGTGCGTGTCAATCAAAAGAATGAATAAAGAATCACGAACGAAGCTCGCATTTGTACGCATTTATAATTAAAATTTTTAAGTATAAAAAAGAAATGCGAGCTGAATTTTCTCTTTAACGACTGACTCGAAAGGATATTAAAAAAAACATCTCCATCGTTTTTGCTCATGGCATTTTAAACCAGCTATTATTACGAAAAGTAGAGTTCAATCCGGATAAGTAGAGCTTTAGCTTTCGCTTCTTTCAGTGGAAAATCCTTTCTTTGAATTTTAATAGAATTTGCTTCTTGCGCTTTCAAGGAAAAACCGTGAAATAGAATTTTTATTTAGAAATTAATCTAATCATTATCACTACAGATGATACACAAATTAACATTTATTGCAATTCCAAACTATTCATTTCTCCAGATATTTCGAGGTAACAAAATTTTTAAATTTCCAAAATTAAATTAAAAAATTTCTCAGTACCTCAATGCAAAACGTTTCAAAAATCCCAGCTGCGAGAAGACAGCAGATCCATCAAACAAAAAAAAGCGTTTCATAACAAAGCGCCGAGCTATTTTACGCTCCTTCCATGCTTCTGCTTTTTATTCATGTCCGGCCGGCGCGCGGTACAAAATCTAGCTTCCCGCGAGCTCGCCGAGTCCGCGGGGCTCTCGTATCGCGTCTTCTTTTATTCGCGCATACCGACTCTCTCTCTCTCTCTCTCTCTCTACCTCGCGGAGAGAGAGAGTTTCTCTTTTTCGCCTCGCTCCTCCGCCGGCACTCGATCCTCGGGAGGCTTAACTGCCGCGCACTTGCACACGAGGTGATTTGGTGATTTACGCGGCGCGCGCGCGCGCGTCCCGGGAAAAAACGAGAGCGAGGAATTTCACCGCCGCCGCCGCCGCCGCCGCGCAAAACTCAGGCCGCGGCCTGATTTATAAGGCCGGGGGAGAGAGGATGCGCATGCACAGCTTTTCCACCGCGGCGACGCGGGATTCTTTTTTGCCTCCGGACCGCGAATCTTCTTATCGCTTTTTCTCTCTCTCTCTCTCGTATGGTTTGCGCTTTTTTGCAAGTATTTTCCGCGCTGTTATGAAGTGCCGCAAAAAATTCTCAAGCCGAGGCATTTGGCTTGTATACCCTGCAAAAAATTATTCAATAAAGTTCTTCCGAGCTCTCATGTCTCTTCTGTGCGCTTGACCCTTTTTGACTCTCGCGCGTACGAGATTCTCTCGTTCTGAATGGGGGAGGTTTTTAGAAGTATTATTTTGTTTATTTAGATCCCGTGTCTAATGAATTAGAATATTTTTTTGAAAAAACATAATTTTCGACTGAAATTAAAAAGGAAATTTTTTATTTCTTGAAGATTATCAAAATAGCAATTCAAATTAAAGTTAATAATCTGATTTTTTTCTCACAGAAAGTTTAAAGCCTGCATTGATATCGGCCGCGAAGCGATATCGAATGTAAATTTTCCCGCAAAGTTTACGATTTTGCCGAGGAGAAATTAACATTTTATCAAAAAATTAAACTCGTCATATTCGAGAGAGCGAGAACGGGTCGTTTATCGCGCCGGTGACAAAAATCGAAGAAAAAGAACGTGGCCGGGAAAAGCAAAAAGGCAATTTATGCAAATCAATTTTTCTCCCGTAAAACTTTTATCCGCGACGCGGAGCGGAAGACCTTTTCGTCTCCCGGCCATTATCGTCGCTTCTGCCTCGCTCTTTCCTTCCTCTTCCCCCTTTTTTCATCCAAGGCCGCGGCTTTAAAACAATAATGGCTTTTTTTCTAATTTCTTAACGTACACTTTCGAGGTTTACGCAAGTAAGGAGATCCTTTCGCGCTTATATAGTTTTTGTTTCATTAGGTGGGGCATGAAGATGTATCGAAATATGGAGGAAGCTAAAATTTTCATTGTTTCTTTGTTTTGACGTGAACTCGTATACACAGGGACTATAAACACGAGAAAAACATATTTCCATCCTGCATAAAAGAAGATTAGAAAGCAGCATTGATTTCGAACACTCGCTACTTTTGATTTTCTCAATATTTTACAAAAGTTATTTCAGCAATTTATTTCTTTTAACCTGTGGTTCGTACCGCTTTAAAAAAAATACATTGTTAGAAGTTGCGGCTGTGCAAACAAGAAATCAACCAGAAGAAAATTGGAAAACTCTGCTCTTTGAAAAAAATCTATTTAGCCGCAAAAATCAGCCCGCCGGCGAACGAGAAATAATATGCCTTAGTTTATTAAATATTCCACTTCAAATTTAGTATTCATGTTAACTGTTGCAAACCGTAAGCATAACACAAAACAAATAATTTCATCGCAGCCGCACACAATTGCACTTTTCATTGATATAACGCAGCTATAGAAACATACGATATCAAGTCTATTCTTCACCAACACCCAGCACCTCCCAGCATCGACAACCGTCTGAAAACGTTATGAATCCCTCGGAGACCGTACAATTACGAGCTGCATTTATATCGGAGAGCCCTCGAGTATATATTTAGCGCGCACCCTTCGCGCGATTCCATTAGTCGCAATTAGCGCGCGTATAAGCAATCGCGCGATAAAACGGAGAACGAGAGGAGGAACGCGCGCGCGAGAGAGAGAGAAAACGAAATGGTTATCCGATAGCCTCCGGATGCAAGTCGAGCGTTACCTCGCGTACACACGTAAGAGCCCAGGTAAACACCGGAGCGGGGAAGAGAGAGAGAGAGAGAAGGGAGAAATCACCACGCCACCCCGGCGCATTCGCAAGTCGAGCGCCGCGCCGCGCCGATTCACTGAGCCGCGAGTAATTAAAAGCAATTAAAAGTATCCGATATGTCCGGGAGCGAGGAAGTGAGAGAAAAAAAAAGGCACTGTCGGCCGGGGGGAGATCGTAAAACCTCTCCCCCTCCGGTCGTCAGGACGAAAGTTACCGCCTCGCTCGATCGCCTCTCGCTTTCCCTCTACTTTTCAAGCAAAATGAATTGTTGCTCCGCACTCGCGCTCGTAATCCGCGCCGCTCGTATAAACTACTGTCAAACGAGCTAACTCCCGAGCCCGGAAATGCCAATTTCGTCGCCCGGTGCAGTGTTCCCTTCTTTTTCCTTGTTCTTCGCCGCCTTTTTTTTTTACGGTTCTTAGAAGCTTTGTGCATTTCAGTTACCCAGTTGGCTAATGCTTGTTGTTTCTTTTTCTTTCGGGGAGAAATCAAAGTTGCTTACGCGTTTTCGAGAGTTATGATTTGCAGTTTTTATCATCGACCCTGAAGATCGACGAGGTTTAAATAAAATTTTACAATTTTACAAGCGTCGTTTCGTCGTTTTCGGTAAAAATTCGCGTGCGCATTGCGATCCCTCAATTCGCACTGCAACAAAGTAGAAAAATTTTAGCACCTTGATTAAGTCGGGCTGTAGCCGCTGAAAGCCAACGGGGGGAAGGTATATAGCTTTATAACTTTTTTACGCGCGAACGCGGTACATTAGAGACGCACCGGGCACTAACAGGAGAGAGAGAGAGAGAGAGAGAGAGAGAGAGAGAGAGAGTTACACCTTTGAAAAAGTTGCACACCGCCCATTCGCTTATAGGCGAAAAGTTCGCCGCCGCTGCAGCTCTGTCCTCGACCTCTCTCTCTCTCTCGCTCCGTTGTAATTTAATCATGCGCCGCGGTGAAATTATCGCCGGCGAAACTTACCATGACAAAGTGTTCCAACTCGTGATGTGCCACCGGGCGGTCTTAATGACCCTGCGGGGCCGCGGGAGACTAAGTGGCTCGTACGCGCCGATAAATTACAGCCGCGCGAAACGCCGCGCACGAGCGGGCCTTCCTTCTTCTTGCGGTGAGAGGCTGCGGAACACGCAGCCTCGCGAATACTCGCGGAACTGATATCTCGGCGGCTTTGTGTTTTAGGCGGATTGTTTTATGCATATGCTTCTTTTATTTTCCGGCTCTTTGATGGTACGAGGAGAAGCTTTATTTCTGGCTTTTCGATACGAAAACGTATATTTTTTGGTTTAAAGAAGTAGGTATTTTAATGGCTGTTCCGAATAACGTTCGTTCTAAAAAATTTATTTATTTATTTATTTATTTAATCAGAGTAAATACAAAAAATTTACACAAGTACAAATTATTGCATATAATACATTACTGATAGAAGTAATTTCCTGTTCGCTGGTCTGGCTCTACATAAACTAAAGGCCTTAAAGCTAACTTAAAACTATGAATAATCCATATATTTGTTTAATTGATGTACAGTTGATTTTTTATTTACATTTTAAAGTTGAAAATTTAAATTCAGTATCGATTTGGTAACGAAAGAGGAAAAAAAAGGTACGTACAACCATATTATTTATGAGGACTATACTGATTAGCGCGATAAAAACTGAACAGCACCATGATTCTTATAAAGATAAGGAAGTAATAAAAAATCTAGTCTCAGCGGCTTGAAGGAGCGCGTCTCTGCGCTCGCTCCTACAGAATTCAAAAGCAGGCATTAGATAAGCAGATATCGCGAGCGAACATGAAAACACGGCAGCTTTCGTTTTCGGACTAGTTTTTGTAAAAAAAAAAAAAAAAAAATGATTCGTATTTGTAAATAAACGTAAATTTCACATGAAATACTGTATCTTTTGTGCGTAAGTTCGATCGCTGAATAAAGCCCCAATCGAACAACCTCTCTTTATCCACAGAGGCGTGACTTCACTCGATCGGGAATCGAACCCAACACGTTTTCCCATTCATCGAGCAACCGATGCCTATGCAGATTCTTTCTTCGAGTCATTCTCGTATTTTCACGCTGATTTTTGTACTGGCGCGATAACGCTTTTTTCGATTGGCACAGAGCCTTTGAATTCAGAGTCTGAATCGATTGCCTTCGCTCATACTAAATCTAGTAAATCACCCAAATGGAAGGTTCCAAAATGGTGCGAAGCTCTCGACCGAGATCCGCAGTAACGAACTTTTACTGTATTGATGCACTCGGCACAATTATGGTATACTTACTAAAGTTGACTACCAATCAGAGTTAAGTATAAGCTTGATTCCCACCGTTAAAAATCTCCGAAACATATAGTATTAAAAATCGATAGTTCAGGAGTTACGGGGATTCGAACTCATACCTTAAGCAATGTTTGCCTTGAGAAGCAACATCACCGCCTGATTCACACATCGCTCAGTATTATATTATTTGTAATTCTAGAGAAAATAATGAATTTATAATTTGATTTCAACGAATACAGTGTGCATTTATTTTGCACAATAAAATCCTGGTTCGATGAAAAATTTTAAATAATAAATGAATCAGACTAATTTTGCGAATCGGCAAAAGTGCATTTCTACACTCGTCATGAATATTGATAATCCGCTACGTCATGCAATTGTCCAAATCAGTGTGATCTGCGCTTGGCCCTGATATCTAATTAAATAATCGAGGAAAATGCATGATGTTCGTGCATTTGAATCATCCTCTTCTTTCTGTCTATGTCTGTCTTTCTCTCTCGTTCTCTCTCTCTCTCTATATATACACCATTCTGTGAAAATGAAATTATTGGAATTTCCAATAAGGCAAACAATTCGAGCAGTAAATCAGAACTCGCGGATTACTAGCCGCGGATTATTAACAATAGTCCAAACAGGATTTCCATTGTGTCTGCGAAAATAATTATGGATAAGCGTTGCATCTCTGGTTCATTAGTTAACATTTTGCATTATAATTTCGGCGCAAGTAAAGGACTGGCTATTTAAATCAAATTTTTCCAGATGTGCTCGATGTGTTATCGTTATTATAAATTAAAACGAACGCTATTTATAGGTAATAATATGTAAAGCAGCTCTTTATTCAAACCGTTATGCATTTAATCACCTTTAACCACATTAAAAATTCTGATTCAATATTATTAATGTTTATTGCTTAAATACGATTCTGCCAAAAATTAACTGATCAATTCGTTAAATAATGTCCTCGGCGAGTAAACTTTATTTTTTGCAGACATAAAATTTTTGGCAATTATAACAAAATTGATCTTTAAATATGTAATAAATTAGAAGATATTTTTAAGCCGTCACTTCCCGCGTAAAAATAATTTAGTTTAGCCCAAACTTGGGCCAAGTTTCCTATGGCTGAACTTTGGGCTAAACGTG
>JAWWEO010018817.1:0-20492 GCA_035582975.1 Ormyrus labotus
CTAACACATTCTTTGATACTTCTAGAACACATTTCTAAAATAAAAAAAATTGAGTTTTTTGATGATTTTTGACTGTATCCTACCCTTAATGTTTTTGAATAAAATATGAAATAAAGTATGAACATACAATGGACCAAAACTTCCAAAAGTGGACCAGGATACCATAAAAAATACCTATCTGAAAGTAAAAACTGCTGCTAAAAATGAATTTTGGAGGAAAAAATTGGGGTTCCCGTTTAAAAAATTTATCTTAGGATTTACAAGGCTCAAAATTGTAGTTGGTTCCCAAAAATGGCTATTCTGTAGATAGCTTTTCCAAAATCCTAAACTTTCCCCATTTAGTGTTTTCAGCAAAAATTCTTTCCCGGCAAGTTATTTAACTGTTACGGAACTTTTTAGACACCCTGTATATTTTAAATAGCTAACTTATCTCATACCTGATTTGACTTAATTTTTGAAGTGATCGATTGAGTTACATCTGAAGATTTCTGTTCTGCTTCTGAAGGCGAAGTTGATGTTGTCGAAATATTCATCTGAAAAATATTAATATAACTTACTTACATGTTATAAAATAATATTTAAGGAATTTTTATCTGTTAATTCCATAAGAGGTTGCCAAACTCAATTTAATAATAATAATAAAACTTTATTAAGCGCTGTCGGATAAAGTTGGATATAAAAATATTTCGGATACAATCAGATACGTGCACGCATTGTAATCATGGCATCAGGAGGAAAGGATCCGTCGGACTCAGCTATGAGCAAATACTATAAATGTCATTTTAACATAAAAGTAGGAGCGATTGTGTGTTTATTATGTGAAAGTGCTTATCACACTAGTGAAATTGTTGCTAAATACAATGCAGGATGTCCTGTAAAATTTATTAGTAATACATTGATAATTTGTCAAGAGCATACCAAAAGGTTGCATTAATTTTGAACCTGCCATATGGAATATTGTCCAAAGAAGCTAAATAGTTAATTGCTCAAATCAAATTTGAAACAAGAGAACAAATTAAAAAAAGAAATATTAAGTGACATTGTATTAGATTAAGAGAAAAATAAAGGACATAATGAAACTGTGTATGAAGACTACAGTACATGAAATAGAATCGCTAAAAATAGCAAACCAAATATTGACTCATAACCAGCTAAATGATAAATTGCTGGACAAAAATAGAATGCTCAATAAACTGCTAATGAAGGAAAAACAAGGCAAAAACAACAATATCAAAACTTTTGCGGAAATAACAGCTAACATTAAACCTAAAAATAAACAAATACCGAAATTTAAAGCGAAAAAAAATAATAACAAAGATACAACGGACCTTGAAAATGCAGTTATTGAACAAATAACAAAATATAAAACAATACAAACAAAAAGTATGTGTCGTAAAAATAAAAATACAGTGATTATCAATCGCATGAACGAAGCCAGTGTGAATATGATTGAAAATGCAAAATTATCCAAAATTTTTTCAATAGAAAAAGAGCAAATAAATAAACCAAAACTAAAGTTGATTAATATAGATAAAATTTACAAAGACAATAATGAACTTGAACAAGACATTAACCAAAGAAACTTTAGTAACATGGAAAATAAATGTAGAGTTGTCCATGTATACGAGAACGCAAAAACTGACACGTACTGTGCAATAATAGAAGTAACAGCTGATTTATATAAACACATCAAAGAAAATAAGAGCAGACTTTTTATAGGATACCAGAGTTGTAGAGTATTTGACATTATCAACACTAATCCGTGTAACAATTGTGCTAGATTTGGACATAGTAGCAACAAAAGTACAAAAATAATGCCACGTGTGACAAGTATACAGGTGAACATATGGCAGTTAAGTGTATAAGTGATACAAATAAGTGTCCAAACTATGCATTTAGTAATGAAAAATTCAATACTAAATATAACACGAACCATTGTGCGAATGACAACGAACTACGTGAAATTCTGAAATCAAAAAATATATCGATGACGGATTACCCACTGTAACCTACTTTCCCAAGATATTTTGGTAAGGTAGAACGCCCACTACATCTACAATGGATAATAATAAGAGGAAGAATCAGAATGCAAACTTGCAGAAATAAAGCAGGAACACCAAAAACGAGCATTCAAACTCATAATAGAAAATAATGTTAAATTGATAGAAGATTTACAGAAAAATTTAATAAATAAAGAATATAATTACGGTGATGTTAATCAACTCAATAGAAACGTGGCTTTAGATAAAGAAGTAATACTAAATTTAAATATAAGGAGTTTAAACTCTAACTTTAAAAAAATATTGTCTTTCATAGAAATCTTGTCATAAAATCTTACATCATTGTTTGCACCGAAACATGGAATTTAGAACATTATAAATTTTTTAAAATACCGGGATACAAATTTTATTATAAAATAACAATAAGATTAACAAATCAGATGGCCTGGTTATCTACATAAGTGATTACATAACGGATACAACTGAAATAATAAAAATATACCTTCTAAAAATTATAAATTCCAAAATTACCCTTAACAATAACAAAAAAATTACGATATGCACACTTTATAGGTCACATGATATAAGTAAAACGGAATTCTTGGTAATTTTAGAAAAATTGATAAAAAATAATAGTAAGTTTAAAAATAACCACATAACTGAGGATTTGAACTTTGACATTTTGAATCAGGAATTAATTGATCAAGAATTTTTACATAACCTATTGCAACGTGGGTACTGCCCGGGCTCTGTAACATCACCAGATGACCATCTGAAGTTAATAACAATAAGGGCGCATGCATAGACAATATTTTTATAAAGCTTGATAAAATTGACTACAAAACATTCACATTAAAAATCTCACTAAATTATCATTTTCCAATTTTTATGACTATGAACAAAATTAAACAAATTAAAAATTTTCCTTAGAATAAATTATAAAAAACTAGCAGCGACTGCAGAATTAATAAATTGATCTGAAATATCATTAATTGATGATTCAAGCATAGTATCACTGAACAATTTAATTAGTAAAATAAAAATGTGTCTAAACAATGCTGAAATAACTACGAAAAAAAGAAAAACATACATTACAGTACCAAGGAACAACTGGATAACCACCGCGGTTATAAATTTTTGTAATACCGAAGAGAATATATATAAAATATTGAAAAAAGATCCAGATAATATAACAGAAAGAGAGAATTATAAAAAATAGAACTCAATCTTAAAGAAGATTATTAACAAAGCGAAAGAAATTTTTGATAAAGTGCAAATAAAGGCTAAGATGAACAATCCAAAGAGTCTGTGGAATATAATTAATCAAAAATAGGGAGAAAGAGTAAAGGTAATAAGGACATTAATTATCTAATAGACAACAACGCGAAAATTACAGATTCAACAATTATTGCGGAACGCATGAATAAATTTTTCTGCAAAATAGGCAAAAAGATAAGTGAGAGGATAATACGTCCAAAAAATGAGGAAATAATACTCCCACCCATGAACAATAGAAGTATCTTTATTACTCCAACAAGCCATACTGAAATTTTGAAAATTATAAACAGTATGTAGAATAAAAATGGGAGAACTGATAATATTAATACCCTTACATTAAAAACTTTAACAAAATATATAGTTGATCACATATTTAATCTTTGCATTGACAAGGCTATATGGCAAGAGGCTTTGAAAATAGCTGTTCCGATGACAGCTATCGAGTTATTCTGATACTTAAATCTAAGGAGAAATTTATTTCCAATAATTATAGATCAATATCTTTAATTTCAAAGATTGCAAAAATCTTTGAAAAAATAATACATCACAGATTAATAAATTTTACAAATGAATGTGATTTGCTTGTAAATAACCAATATGGTTTCAGAAAAAATAAAATAAAAATGACGCGCTTTTTTAAATAACCAATATGATATACAATAACCTTGATACTATTACATCTATTGCCATAACGCTTTTAAATCTCGCCAAAGCCTTCGATACAGTTCAGCATAAAATTCTGCTTGATAAACTGTATAATTATGATATAAGAGGTCGTGCACATAATCTGTTAAATAGCTACCTTACTAGTAGACTCCAAAGAGTAAAATTAAATAACAAGACTTGCCAATACGAATCAGTAACAATCGGAGTCCTACAAGATACCATCCTGGGACCACTACTATTTATTCTATATATTAATTATTTATTAACAAATATGCCTATAAATACTGTGATATCATAATCAGATGATCCTGCTGTGATAACAAAAGCAAAAACGTGTCATGGCATTGAAACCAAAATGATTTACTACGAAGAATATCTGCCTGGTTAACTCTGAATAAATTCTCATCGAACATCGATAAAACAGTCTATATGGTATAATGTAGTGGTTAACTACCCTCTTGAATTTATGATGATGATTCTAATTCTATTCATTCAACGCCATCGTTTCGCGAAAACTTACGAGAATCACCTGTTCGGAGTTTGTATAGCGAGAGACTGGTAGGTCGCATGTATACAAAGTACACTGGGAAAAAAGGTAGTTGAAATAACGACAAATTGTAATCAAATTAAGGGGATATAATACCGAAAAAATTTCAAAAAATGGAAATTTTTTTTATTACATATTGTGATTGTACATGTTATAATCTGTATGAAAATAAATTTGTATGCAAAAATTTAAAAAATTATAGAAGTAATAAGACATAACACGAAAATTTTTAATTTTAGATTTTTTGAAATAATTTCTAAAAACGTTATAATTTATTAATAAATGTTATCAGAACAATATATAAATTTATAAAGTTTTTTAAAAATTGGTTTTATTAGTATAAAGTAAATTTTAATCCAAAATTCTAATGTAAAGTTTGAAATATAGCGAGCGGATCGCCCTTCAGTCGTGTCGCCACTTCAGTCGTGCAGCTACTTTTTGACAACCGATTGCTTCTAGTAAGTGCTACATGTGTGTTGAGGTTAACGTGTTTATTTATCCTGCAATAAAGTAAGGTATAGAATCTTCAAGGATCGTCAAAGAAAACACCCTCGGACACAATAATACTATTTCAAAGCAGGTAAATTTGATAGTTCCATTACCACTTCAAGCTGTCAAACTAAAAAAAGAACTTTTATTTTTCTGTTTCAGGTCCTATTTAGCCATGATTTTGAAGTACTTTTTTATATAGTTTTGTGTTTTAAATCCTATTTTAAACGCGCAATTGGTGGAATAAGTGCTGTTACAGATATGTAATTCTAAGCCCTATGCCACCCTTGTCTGATACTACAGCCATTATGCTGCTTTTAACATGATGCGCATAGACTACTGTAAGCTTCCACTTATTGAAGAGAGAATTATAATACAAATATTAATTTATAGTAATGATCCTGATATTTTTTCTCAACAGTTAATTCAATGCTTCAATGACTGGGTTCGACAGAGAGATAATAGAGAAGAGTCATGTTAGTTTATCTTCATGACATTGGAGTACGATAAGAAGAATTGAATCATCTTTGTTGACTTTCAAAAAAACTAGTGGTAATTATAATTAAAAAATTGTGTTGATGCGAGTGAACATTTTGAGAAGAAAACAACAAGTTCTGTTATTGTTGTTTCTTGAAAACTTTAGCTTTTTGGAGTTTGGCGTAAACTCCAGAATGAACCGATAGATGAATTGTCATCTAACAGGGCTTAAATTCTTTGATTTTTATGTGATTTAGGGCTGATGCATTTTTTTTATTAAATTTTTTTGTTTCAGTATTTTTAAATTAAGGAAAACTGAGAAAATTCATCAATTTTTCTGAGTTTTTTTTTAATTTAAAAATACTAAACCAAAAAAATTTAATAAAAAAAATGCTGAGTATATAAGAAGTAGAATTTATTATTAATTAATTTATGTACTTTTCAGGTCAATTTTGCAAGAGAAGAAAATGGGTATCATTTTTGATGTAGAATTAATGACAAGACTGATTTTATTTTAACGTAGCAAGCATTGAATTAACATGTAATTATAAGTGATTCAATTACGTGGAAAAGCAACTAAAGTTAAAAAATTATTATTTCTTTTATTGCACACTTGACGTTCTAATTCCGTACTTTCGATTACTTTAGAATTTATTTTCGCACTCGCACATATTCGCAGGATTAGTTATTTAAACTTCAAGTGTAAACCCTAAATTCTACTTAATGTACATATTAAGGGGGTTATACACTGATTTTTCCCTCCTATAAAAAGACCCGAAACAAAACAGTACATTATGCAACAAGGGGCAAAAGTAGAAGATTTTTCCCACGAGTGAGTTTACGGCCTGAACGAGAATATTTTTCGCGAGGGTGCGATTACTGCCCGAGCGAAGCGAGCGAAAAATATTCTGGTAAGGACAGTATAATCACCTAACCTAAGGGAAAAATCTACTTTTGCCTCGTGTTGCATATAGTATTTTATTCCATTCTCGACCGGAAAGGCCACTTTTTGGTTCTGAAAAGTGGGGTCGAAACAACTTCGCATTCTAAAAATTTCTGAGATTTTTTAAAATTTTGAAATTTTTGAAAATTTTGAAGTTTTTGAAAATTTTGAAATTTTTTAAAATTTTGAGATTTTTGAAAATTTTGATAATTTTTGGAAAAAGTTTACTTTTGCCCCGCAAAATGGGCCCAAACTGTACTCTGTAGGCCCACTTGATCCAGAGATATTGCTATTTTAAATTTTTTGCATTGGCGTAAACTGCAGAATGAACCGATAGATGAATTTTCATCTAACAGGGCTTAAAATTTTTGTTTTGATGTCATTTAGGGCTGATGCATTTTTTTTATTAAATTTTTTTGCTTTAGTATTTTTAAATTCAGAAAAACTGCAAAATATTGGTACATTTTTAATAATTTTTCTGAATCTTCTGACTTTTTCTTAATTTAAAAATACTTCAGCAAAAAAATTTAACAAAAAAAATGCATTAGGCCTACATGACAAAAATCAAAGATTTGAAACCTTGTTAGATGACAATTCATCCATCGGTTCAGTCTGGAGTTTACACCAAACTCCCAAACACTAAAGTTTTCAGAAAACACTAATAAAAGAACTTGTTATGTTATTCTGAAAACATAACACCCCGCACAGCACTAACTTTTTAAACTACAATTACCACTTGTCTTGAAAAGTTAAAGATGGCTAAAGATGTTCGCATTCTATTGTCAGAAAGAAAAGGAGTCCTCTATAGACTATTAAAGTACCTCTTTGTCGAACTAACATTAAAAACTTGTATCAGCATTACTCGAGTAGTATCAGCATCATTACTAAATAAAGAACTTCATGATACTTTCCTCTTCAATAAGAGTAAGCTTGTTGTAGTCCAGGTGCATGATGTGCAAGCCAGCATAATCTCTGTAAATGATGTAATCCTGTCACACTGCTGGAAAGCACAGATCTATAACAGCATTTACAGAATTACACTTTATAATAACATTTAAACACAATAATGTATAAAAAAACATCAACAAGTAAAGCCTCATGATGGCTAAAGAGGACCTGAAACAGAAAAATGAAAGTTTTTTTCAGCTTGACAGCTGGAAATAATAATGGAACTTTACAATTTACCTGCTTTGAAATATTTTAGCACTGTGTCCAGGAGTATTTTCTTTGAAAACATTAAATGATTTCAAACTTTACTACAAAGAATAAACAAACATGTTTAATCTCAACGTATGCTTGAGGTAAAACATTAGGACTAAAATGCGATCAGCTGATAAAACGCACAGTCTATGGCGACTGTGGCGACATGACTGAAACGCGATGAGTGCGCTTATTCGAAACTTAAAAATTGTAATTCTTTTACAAAATCATTAAAAATCAACAAAGCATAATATATAATGCATAAAAAATGTTTGATAATGTTAAAATAATAATTAAAATATTTTTACAGTGATTGAATTAGCAAACGTAAATTTTAGTATTTTTCGAATTACATTTTAAGCCGTAACTTTTGAAATTTTTTAAATTTATGCCTGAAAATTTTTTTATACATTTTGGATGAAGTATAGAATCGAAAAATCAAATAAAAAAATTGATTTTTGGAACTTTTTTTAGTATATAACCCCCTTAAACGCATATCGTTACATGTATTTTCGCTTCGCTCGCATTTCACGCTATAGATACAAGCTTCTTAATTTTCTTATATACTAATCGCAAGAAATTCGTGCACTTGCGAGAAAGCTTTTAACAAAAAATTTGAGGGTATCCCGCTAGCGGCAGTTATATTATCGGCTTCGACTCCGGTTTAGGCTAAGTCGAAGCTGTAATTAAATAAAAATAAAACGGTAATATAAATACTATATTACTGCAGTAAACGAATAGTAGAAATTTATATTATAATATAATCAATAATTAAATAAAAAAAAAATAAAAAATGAGATGAAATCGAAACAAATTCGTTTATATTTTACTTAGCCACAGTCAATGTCAACAGCGTCTATAAGCCATGGTTATGGTTTGACGTGCTCTGACACTGACGTGCGCTACATAATGACACTTTGGTGAACACCAACAGCGTTCATTTGAGAACGATTTGCGATCGTTCTAATTTAACTACAGTTCGACAGAAAAAAATAACAACAGGTTTGTTCGTTTAACAGCAGTACAGTTGAATTGATTATGGTATCGTTCGGATGACCACAGTGTTGTCAAATTTGACAACAATTTGTGATTGCTTAAATTTAACTACAAATTTGTAATCGAACTAACGACAGGTTTGTTCGTTTAACGTCAGTTTCATTGAATTGATTATAATATCGTTCGTATGACTACAGTGTTGTTAAATCAATAGTTTGGTGGTTGAATTGATTAACGGAGTTTTTGAATTGACGATGGTTTTTTCTCAGTGTAGCTCTTACCTTTTCGACGTCTCGCCCCTGAAGCTGTAAATTGGCAAGAAGGCGAGAAGCAACAAAAACAAAAAAACACCAGTTTTACATAAAATAAAGAACTTAAATTTAATAACATTAAATCTAAAGCGGTGGTTGTACAAGCAATCTAAACTACTGGTCTTTTCGAAAAAGCATAAGCGTGTTAATTGTCCCGGTTCGTCCCGTAACGATTTCGATTGGACTAAAAAACCATTTTATCGGTTAGCTCTTTACAAACGCGCGGGGTAGACGCTTTCGTCTCTAGACGAGTCAATCACGGAAGACACAGATGTTCGGCTGGCAGCACCCTATCAGGTCTCAGCTTCCATCACACACACACACAATAATCACAACCAAGCAAAACTAAAATCAGGAAAGCAAATAATAAATCAAGTAAAAAGAATAAGATGCGAGACTTCGCGACATATCGTTCGTACCGTAAGTGTCCCGAGAAAAATAATAAGCGAGAGTATCAAAAATGAATTCTAATCAGTTTCGAGTACACGAGTTTGCGGTTTCCTGGCAAGCGAGAAAGTGAGCTTGTTCGAACGCGGCCGGTGTTCTCCGGTGTCGATGCAGTGTTGTCAGCTCTTTTCTCCCTTGGCAGAGCACTGACCGTGAATCAGAGGAGAAAACCCAAAGTGGTAATTATTTTTTTTAGAATTATAAACAATTTTTAAGAAGTTTTTAAGAAGCCGGATCCAGACTTTTTTTAGAACTTAAAATTTTAAATCCAAACATAACTTAGATTAATTCTTTATAGAAAATAGCAATTCGAAGTGTAGTACTCCAAGGAGTTACGCCAGCCGGCCGGGTTTTGTAGATATTTCTCCCTCGCAAAGAGTGCAAATGGAGATCCTATCAAAAATGGGAACCTTTAATGTAACCCTGGCAAGACAGGAACAAATAACCGGTTACCAGGAGGAACTGATGGAGAAAATGTCAAAAATGTTGAAAAAATTGGTGAGAATTACCTCCAACATTCTAGAGGCTGAAAAATTTAGATGCAAGAGTTTAGAGGTAATAATTTTTTTTCTTCTAAAATCTAATTCCGACAACTTTAGAAGCAATAGTATAGAAAGCTCATGCACTCCCCTTAGAAGTAATAATAACAATTTAGAATCACAACCGGATGTTTTCAAAAATTTAAACGAAACTTTTAAAAATATTAATAAATCTTTAGCTTCTAACTCTAACACGCAACGACTTTCAGTTAAATGCGATTATAAATTAACCTCAAAAACCGGTATACATATTTGGCTAGATCATTTATATTCTGAATTAAGATCGGTAAACTTATTAGATTATTAACCTTAATTGATGATTCCGTTCCAAAACCTTCTGATTTTAATTTGCAAAACTTAGAAAATAGGAAACATTTAATCCGAGACATCATAATAAACCATCTAGATGAATTTTACCACAAAAAGGTTTTGAATATTAATGATCCGACTGAAATCATTAACAAAATTAAAGAAAGCCAATGGATAGAAGCTAACGTAACTGCGACTTCGGCTAGATCAAAATTATACAAATTAAAATTAAATTCAAATGATAAAATCAGTGATTTTATAGAAAACTTCGATTCAATTATTAGAGATTACGAACATTGTAATCCATCCGAACAACTATCCTTAGAAGAGAAAAGATCAGCCTTTTATCAAGCAGTTTCTGGAAACTTTCCAGAACTGAGATTTGCCACACTAATTAGAAGACAAACTAATAAAACCGAGATGAGTCTAGATGAAATAAAAACCTTCTTATTACAGTTAGAAGCTGAGAAGAAATCAGATAAACCAAACACTCATGCACCCAAGGCCCACGTGGTGCAACGGAAGCCTTAGATGTCGGGGCCAAATGCCAGATGCTTTAGATGCAATAAAGAGGAGCATACTTCTAATGAATGTTCTTTGACAGAGCACGACCTTTGGTTCTATTATTACTGCTAACGGATAACGGACCACAAGGGAGACCGTTGTTTCCAGAAGGGTATTGGTAGATCTGGGTAAACTAATCCCAAAACAAGGTATGTGTACAACAGTAACTTACCCAAAAATGTCGGTAGCTCTAGAGAAAACCTTAGAGAGAAATTTAGAAGTAATAAAGAAATAAAGTCAAAGTTCGGAGGTAGAGTAGAAAAGAAAAGCACTAAACCTACGGCTACAGGGCGTAAACAAATTAAAAAGAATGCCCAGGCTCATGTTGCAGGTAATGATTATAACCCTAGTAATTCCTCTGACTTTAAAATAATTTTTCTAGCAGATTCTGCGGTAACAGAACATATTGTACAGAAAGGAATTATTCTTAGAGGTTTTAAAAAATGTTCTGGTCAAGTAATTAGAAGTGCAAATAAAAATAAATCAGCTGACATAACGATAGATGGTAAAGGTAATTTAATATTAAATTCAAACGCGAATGAATTAGACGAAATTAAATTAACTAATGTTATAGCTGCCCCAGATATCTCGCATAATCTAATATCGTTAAGAAAATTCGCTGATGCAGGCTTAGGTATTTATTTAGATGACAAGCGGTTAAAGATTTTCGACAAAAATAATAGGCAAATATGTAAAACCAAATTAGTGGATTACCTTAAATGTTAGGACTGATAACGAGAACTATTTAAATGAAAAATTTGAAAAATACTCCTGCAAAGCGAGAATTGTTTCCCTAGACGAGTTTTTACAACAATCTCAGATGGATTTAATAAACTTAGAGAAACATGACTTAAATGTAGTAAACAATAAAGATAAATCAGTAGAAACCCCGTCTGAGATTGGGAGGGAGAGTTTGGAAAAACCCGTCCCTACAATTCAAAACACAAATAGTTCGGAAAAAATAACGGATTTAGACTTAGATGAAAAACATAAGTAAATTAGATCAAGGAATGTTATGGCATATTAAGCTCGGCCATGCTTCTCTAGGGTACATGAAACAACTTCAAAAAATAGAGGATAAATTAAAAGGAATTAAATTTGATAAGTCAATTTTAGATTGTGAAGTATATATTTTGGCAAAAATGGAGAAACTGTCTTTCCCAGAAACTAGAACTAGGGTTTCTAGACCTTTAGAAATAATACATATTGACACAATGGGTCTTGTAAAACCACCCACATTCCCTGGAGGCAATAAATTCATAATTGTGTTCGTAGATGACTTCACAAGATTCGCAAAAGCATATTATGTGAAACACAAGAATGAAGCAGGGTATTGCCTAGAAAAGTTCTTAATGACAGCTAGAAACTTACTAAGAAACGATGAAAAGGTATGTTACATGATAATGGAACTGAGTTCATTGGAGGAAAATTTTTAGAAGTAATGAAAAAGGAAAAGATAGAGTACAATTTATCTCCACCACACCCACCTGAACTCAATGGAACTGCAGAAATATTCAATAAGACTCTGTAAACCAAAATTAGAGCACTGATGATTGATTCAGGTTTACCAAAAAGTATGTGGATCTTGGCATTAGAAGCAGCAGTTCATGTGTATAACAGAAACCCATGTAAGACGTTAAACGGTGATATACCATTGAATTTACTTACTTCTAGAAGCAAGAACCACCTGGACAAAATTAGAAGCTTTGGATGTATAGCTTATGCTAAGATTCCAATAAACGAGACTAAATTCTCAGAACGAGCAATCAAAGCCGAAATGGTCGGATATTCTCAAACTTGTTACGTGTTATGGCATCCCCAATCGGGAAAATTCTTATTTTCCAGACATGTTAGATGCAATGAAAAATTGGTATACAAAGATGTATATAATCACGTACCCGAAGAGATTAGAGTATTAGAAGAAAAAGAAGACTTAATACAAAAAGAAAATGCAGATCTTATATTAAATTTTGAGAATAATAAACAAGAGACTGTCGAAATTCAAATCAAAAAATAAGAATAAGAGAGAAAATCAAACAAAAGAATAAGAGGTAAAGCGGCCAGAAGAAGAAAAACGAAAATCTGGCAGACCAAAGAAAAGACCATTAGAAGATCCTACAACACAGGAACCGGATCAGAAAATCAGCATACGACCTGAAAGAGTAGCAAAATCCAAATGGAGATCAAATGCTAGAACCAGCGAAGTACAAAGTACTGAGAAATTAGAAGATGAAAATTACTTTGCTCTATTGGTTGGAATTAATAAAGATCCATCAACCTACTTCGAAGCTCTTCAAACGTCGGGCAGTGAGAAGTGGTTGGACGCGATCAAAGAAGAACTGAATTCTATGGAAGAGAATCAGGTTTGGGAAATTGTGGACAAACCAGATTTTACTAAAGATGGAAAGATATCTAATGTCATAGATTTCAGATGGGTATTTAAGAAAAAGTTAGATGAAACCGGAAAATTATGCTACAAAGCAAGATTGGTAATTAGAGGTTTCAAGGACAAGACAAAATACGAACTTAGAGAAACGTATGTTCCTATCTCTAGAACGTCACTTATCAGATCAGCTTTGGCGATTATAAATAAATATGATTTAGAAGCAACACCACTAGATGTCAAAACAGACTTCTTGAATGGAATTCTAGAAGAAGAAATTTACATGAAAATTCCAGAAGGTTTACAGTGCAATGCCCTAGTCAGACGCACAAAAGTATGTAAATTACAGAAATCTCTATACGGATTAAGAATTAGTCCGAAGAAATGGAATCAGAGATTTTCTGAAGAAGCATTCAAATTTTGAAATTTTAACAGTTTTTCTTTCTTCTAGGTGATTTGTTTAATTTTAAAAATATGGGGTAATGATCTGTAAATGGAATTGATAATTTAAAAGATACAGTATCAGTTGATTTGGTTTTAATACACATGTTGTCGATGCAAGAGCCATTTCCCGTGTTATCATTCGGTCTAGTTGTATTATTAAATCCGGAGAAGTTTCCTTTTTCAAGCATATTATTTAGCATTTCTTGGCTAACAATATCTTCCTTCATAATTTTAATATTAAAATCACCTATTATTATATGATTTTTCACATTTCTTTTACTATTTACATATGCTTGTAGACAAGGAAGATCATGAGATCTGTATATAGCTGATATTTCTAGAGTACTGTTATTGTTCAATGTTATGCGTGAAATCAAAATTTTTAACCTGCTACTTTCAATAGATTCAGTTATTTTAGATATAGTGCGTCATCTATATAAACAAGAACTCCATCGCTTTGATTTATTTTGCTATCATTATAGCAAAATATTATAATAATTAATTATAAATTATAAATTCCTAGTCTCTGTGCATACAATTACATTTGGTTTAATCTTTACACTATTAATGAAAATTTCCAACTTGTCACGATTAGCATTTAAACTTCTAATATTTACATGCAATATAAGACTATCGTTTTTACTTAAACTTTCATTAAGAGTTTTCAGATTTGTATAATTAGCTTCTTCGTATATTACTTCTCTTTGTATTTCTTCTATAAAATCGATGTGTTGATCCATTAATCCTCTCGCAGTGGTGATCTTTTAGAATTGTTTGAACGTTGTGATATGAGCGTTAACGTATTAGCTTCAAACGAAGTTTTTTCTTCATTGTATTGATCATATTGCCTTAGCAGTAGTTTTTTAGTTTCCTACAATACCTATGTATCTCGGTATAGTAGGTCTCATCGGGTAGTCAGTCCTATCTATATATATACCTGTTGATTTTTGAAAGTGGTGTTGTATTTTGAATTGCTAAAAAAGCAGTTAACACAATCATTTTCGTTTGTATCACACTGTGTAGATATGTGTGAACCTGCACATTTTATACAGCAGAAAGTGTTTCTGCATTTAGTTATATTGCGTCCATACCTTCCACAATTCAAACACGGTTTTACATTTATTAGATCCCACACTTTGCAGCACTGATATCCAATAAATATTTTGTCTTGTTTGTTCTTGATTACTTTATATAATTCTTTTGGTACTTCTATAATTATACTAATCATGCTTGAATTACTTTTCTGATTTATATGCAGTATTTTACATTTTTTATTATATTTATTAAAGTTTGTTTTGTTTAAATCTTTTTCAAGATCTTGCAAACTCATTTTTGAGTAGCTATCAACTCCAAAAATTTTCATTTTTGGTGAATCATATTTTTCAATAAGTGTTTTATAATTATTAGAAAGTTTGTTGTTAAGTAACTCAGCTGTTGCTATGGCACGTCTTTCGTCCAGATTACTTATTTCAATTTCGTTTTTGTTCACTTTTTTTACTTGTTTTATTTGTAGGTTTTTTTTTTCTAATATGCAATCGCATATTTTTTTATTAAATTCGTTGAAATTTTTATGATCTTAAAGGTTTCTAATTATTATTTTGGGTGTTCTTTTAATTTTAATTGGCGGTTTCATACTTATAACATCTGCAAACATTTTTTGGTCATGTTGCTTCTTATCTGATGCTCTGCTATTTCCATTTTTAATATTTTCCAAAAGTTCTTTTAATATAGCATTTTTGTCAGTAAGTTCAAAGTTTAAATCTTTTAGAATCTTATTTTCTTTTTGTAGATTCTCTAGTTCAGTTGTTTCTGATAGAATGGTACTATTTAGTTTATCACTATCTTCTGCTTTTCTTGAATTTTCATAAATAGATTTTCATAAATAGATTATATTTCATCTAAAATTTTCTGTTTAACTATTTCTTCTCTTGTGCTTTTTATGTTTGCAATTATTAATTTTGCTGATTCACATAGATTAATTTTACTTTCTTTTAAGGTTATGTTGAGCTCCACGTGGTTGGGGCATACCATAAAAATATCACTAATGTACTTTTTGTCTTTACATTTTGTATAATCACTTTTATAATAAACCTCTTCACACTATACAAATTCCAAATGAAATTTTCTGTTTTAGGTGGTATTTATATACTTTATCCTGATATTTATCAGGAGGCTCTGCGGGAGGTTGCTCATCTCCCGACGCCATCTTGGCTTCTTGAATCAACATGTTCTTCTGGATTACTCAAAACAGTTTCAAGATTTTCTTCTTTACAGCATAACTTTTTAATTGCAACTTTCTGTAGATTATTTTCTTTTGTTGAATGATGGTTTGTATTTATTGATTTCGTTTTGAACAAGTATCTTTTAATAATGCCACATGGCATCAACGAGCACACAAATTTTACTTATTATATTGTACTCAATGAGAGAAGAAATCAAGAAGAATGTGAAGAAACAGATAGATTTTTTAAATCTTCAAGTGCCATGGAAGAATTCGAAGCAAAAATTAGCTGGAAACGAATCCCTTAGTCTTGATAAGTGCACCAAATTAAAAAAAAATATCAGCAGTCATCAGAAGCTTCATTAAAACAACAGGAAAGAGTGTTGTACGGTGCTGGAAAGTTTTGAATTTCTCAACTAATAATGCCATGAAATTATTTTTGTGAGAAACTTTAAAGTTGTTCTTCTCAAAATCAACTTTTTCAATCTTCCAAATGTTCGATACGGGGCCATTTTCATCAAATCCAGCTGAAACTGTGCGCGAAGGTTGTTTATTATGTTTATAAAAAAATTGCACAGGCCTTTATCCTTCAAATAAGTTTTCAATTTGTTATTGATAATTACATTGTTAAAAATAGAGTTTTTTTTCACTTTTTTGATGTTTCACAAACATAAAATGGGCTTAAAATTGTATTTTTGAGTATGCGAACAAAAGCCTATGTAAAGTTGTAGGTCTTGGCATTACGTATTAAAAAATTTCAGTTTTATGGTGATATCTCAAATTTTGCCCCGTAAGAGACATTTTGAATAAACGCCTTTTTTTATTACTTTTTAAAGTGTCATTCAAATTTGATTTAAATAGGCTGAAAATTTTTTTCTTCCTCTAGTTTTGCGTAACAAAAACATAGTTACATTTCTGTAAATGTATATTATTAAATACAGAATTTTTTTTACTGTACCCTACCCTTAAGGTTTTGTGGTTATTGCCTTTATGGTTCCAATTAATAACATTAAAGGGTTTACTGTTTATGGATTTAGGATATAGGATATGGGTTTTCGACTGAAAAATGTAGGGTTTAAGCGTTTACGGTTCATGAATTTACATTTTATTTCATTAACTTAGATTTTAAGGATTTAGGGTTTAAGTTTTGCGTTTGAAAATTAACGGTTCAAAGATATATGGTTCAATTTTTAAAAGATAACGGTTTAAAGGTTTAGGATTCATGATTTTAAAATTTAGGGGTTTAGAATTTAAGATTTTATTTTTTGAAGTAAATCGATTTAATGGGGTCTTACACCTACAATTGTGAAAAAAATCAATTTTTTTTATTTGGTTTTTAGATTCACTATACTATCCAAAACCCATATAAAAAATCGCATGCACAAATTTAGAAAATTTAAAAAGTAACAGCTTAAAATGGAATTATTAAAATTACTAAAATTTTGAATTGCAAAAAAAAATTACTATAAAAATATTTTAAATATGATTTTAAGATTAGTGAATATTTTTATATTATTCTTTAACGTTTTTGAATCCTTTGATAAAAAAATTTCAATTTTGAAATTTTGAATATAGCGTTTTCAAGCGTTTCAATCGTGTTCAATCGTGTCGCCACAGTCGCAGCGAAAACTGCGTATTATCCAGCTTCTCGGGCTCACCTTTTAGTTCTAATGTTTTGCCTCATGTGTTAGTTGAGGTTAACCATTTTTGTTTATTCCTTGAAGTGTAAACAATCATTTTTGATGAATTATGAAAGTGCATAATTATTTAATGTCATCAAAAAAGATACTTCTGGACATAGTGCTACTATTTGAAAACAGGTAAATTTTAAAGTTTCATTGTTTCTTCAAGCTGTTAAGCTAAAAAGAACTTTCATTTTTATTTCAGGTTCTTTTTAACTGTTATTATGCGTAGGCTTCACTTTTTAATGCAATAATGTATTTAAAATATTATTTTGAAAGTGCAATTTATAAGTGCTATTACAAATGTGCACTTCTCCATCAGCGTGTTAGTACTGCCTGATATTGTAAACATTATAATGTTTTGATTATCATGCGCATGGACCACTTCAGAGTTATATTTGTTGAAGAAGAAATGTAGCTGATGCGATAATACTAATTAATAATATACAAACATAATATATAACTTAAAAGTTGAAGCTTTTCTTGATGACAATGGAGTGCGAACATCTGTAATCATCTTTCACTTTTTATGAGAAGAAGTAATTCTAAGTTTAAAATTTAGTGCTGCGTCAAATGTTACGTTTTTAAATAAATTCTTTTATTGTGGTTTCCTGTAAAATGTGAAATTTTGGAGTTTGGCGATAGTCAGAGATTGAACCGTTCAAGATATCTGGATTTGGTTTGCTTTCAATTGTTATAAATTATGGCGTGAAGAGTTGTATGTTTTAAATTTATTTAGCTAACTAGTTTTTAAAATAAAAAATTTGTATAAATGTATAAAATTGACATTATTTAGACAGTTTTTAGATGTTAAAAATTAGTTAGTCAAATAATTTTAAAACATACAACTCTTCATGCTATAATGGCATAAATTTACAACAATTTAAGCCTAATTAGGTCTAAATTATTCATCGGTTCAATCTCTGGCTTACGCCAAAGCCAAAATTTAGAACACTGCATATCTCTATATAAAATGAGCCTAGGACCATTGCTCATTTTATCACAAATTATATATATATATATTAAGTTTACAATATTTATTTTTATGTATATAATTTATTTTGTTTGTTACAGATGATTTTCCTCTAATTTCTTTTTTTTTGGTGTAAGACCGCCTTAAGGGAATAGGATTTATGGATATAAGGTTGAAGGGTTTAGGGATTCAGGGTATAAGGTTAAAGTGTTTAAGGGTTTAGAGTTCAAAGTTGTAGGGTTATTGGGTTATGTTAGAGTTAAAGGTTTTAAAGGTTTGAGGGTTATACTTTTTGTTCGATTAAAATATCTCAATTCTATCATTAAAAAAAATTAAAGTTAAATTTTTCGAAAATCGAATATTGACAATAAAACTAAAACTAAAACAAATAAGCGAAACAAGAAAGAATATTTGACCGTAATAAAAAAAAATAAAGAAAATGAACCGTGAACGGTGAAAATCCGTTAAGTAGAAGCCGAGATCCAGGCGTATATGGACATACACACACATCCATCAATACAGAAATTTTTCAGAAACCATTTATTCTTATTCCTGACACTTCAAAATACAATTATAACATGTTTTTACAACAACTCCAATAATTACTGTCATAAAGCTTTCTCTAAGAGGAAGCGAAATTTAATGTAAGTAAATGGTTATTATAAATTGAATTTATAAAAAAAATTTTGTTATAGCGTAATTAGAAAGATTAAGGGAGTATTCCAATGTGAACACGTAAAAAAAGTATAATTTCAATAATTTTTTCTCGGAAACTATTGCATATAATCAAATGAATATTTATTATCTTAAAGGTATGTACAAGGAAAAGGAAAAAAAAATTTGTTGATGATCAAAAATATTTATTTATTTATTTATAAACAAAAAATCAAGCGAATAAAAAAAAGTTATCTGCTGGCGCAGGTATTTTTGGCTCTCCTGGTAATTTGAAACAGAAAATCGAAAAAGTTTATTAATCTATGTGACTGCCCCTATCGTCCGAACCTCCACTTTTTTATTTCATCGAAAATTACCAAAATGGCGGCGTTTTTTGTAAAAGAGAGAGAAAAATACACATTTTTTGCACCATATATGAGGTGAAATTATAAGTTAAAATCAAAATATCAACAACCTGGAGGTTCCGACGATAGCCACGATAGTGCTGAATATCATGTTAAAATTTGAAGTCAATACGCCTGGCCATTTTTTATAAATTACCTGCGCCAGGTGATTTCCGAAACCTGAGCGCGCGCAATTAGATGCTATCCGTTGGAGCCTTATTAGTCAACAAGATAGAAAATACCCAAACCGACTGTAGAGTATCAATTCTAAGGGTAAAAACTATCGAAAAATGAAAAAAAAATCGATTTTTCCAACCCGTCACATTGGAATAGCCCCTTAAGGGGGTTATATACTGAAAAAGGTTCCAAAAATCAATTTTTTTTATTTGATTTTTTGATTCTATACTTTATCTAAAACGTAGAAAAAAATTTTCAGGCACAAATTAAAAAAATTTCAAAAGTTATGGCTTAAATTGTAATTTTCTAAAAATACTTAAATTTACATTTGCTAAAGAAATCACTGTAAAAATATTTTAATTATTATTTTAACATTATCAAACTTTGTTTATGCATTATATATTATGCTGTATTGATTTTTGATAATTTGATAAAAGAATTTCAATTTTAAAATTTAGAATATGTGTGCTCATCGCGATTGACGCCACAGTCGCCATAGACTGCGTTTTGTCTGCTGATCGCTTTTTAGTCCTAATATTTTTTGTCAAGCATACGTTTGAGGTTAAACATGTTTGTTTATTCTTTTGATTAAAGATTACAATCATTTAATATGTTCAAAGAAAATACTCCTGGACACGGTGCTTCTATTTCAAAACAGGTAAATTTTAAAGTTCCATTATCATTTCTAGCTGTCAAGCTAAGAAGACCTTTCATTTTTCTGTTTCAGGTCCTCTTTCGCCATCATTAGGCTTTACTTGTTGGTGTTTTTTATACATTATTGTGTTTTA
>JAWWEO010018818.1:0-20490 GCA_035582975.1 Ormyrus labotus
CGAAAATTTGACTGTCAAAACTGACTAAACTTTTCATGGACAGCGTATCGTCTGCTGTCCATCTTTGTATTCTTTATGCAATAAATCACAATACAATACAATACAATACAATACAACTCTTATGTCCAATCTTGTATAAGATTCTATATAAGATCCTGTATTGAAATTTGTTCGATTTTCGTATGCAAAATCCTATACCGAGAAAAAAATTTGACTGAATCAATGGAATTTTACTATTAACGATTCAGAACTAAAATGTCACTTTAATTGGTAGGTTGAACACAATTAATTCTACAGTACAGGTCTGTTGTTTTAACAGGCGAAGCTTATTGATTGAATTTAAATTTATATTAATTCAAACTTATCAAAAAATATCCAATAAAAATAAATTGTTTCGAATTTTTGTATTATATTTCTCAGTGGCTTCCTATGCTTACAGCTTGATTGAAACTTAATTATATTCTAAATTCACAATTATTTTTTATACATTTTTAAAACGCTTTCAGACACTTTCGGATAGACGGAATTAAGTTATACGCTCGCTTTACATTTGTTATTTCGCAGTACAGTTTATTCAAACACTATTACTATATATGAAGTAGGCTACAGATGCGGTCTTATATACTGTTGTGAACTGAGCCTGAGTCGCGGATCGAGAATCCATATAGAGTGGAATCTCGCAAGCTCGACATGAAATATGATTTACCTAGATGCTAACTCATGGCCGATTTTGCGATTTCGCCTGTAATTTGTTAATAACAAATAGCAGAGCCGAAATCCTAATTAATTACTAACTTATGTACGACAATAAAGGGCACTTTTTCATTTTTATTACCAAAACGACCGTAGACCTCTGGCTAACGATTGCATAAGATGATGCAATCGGCTGAGGCCTTTTGTTTAAATAATATAAACAATGGAATTAACCTATTTTGTCCGGAACCCCGTTAGGAACCAGGATCTATTTTAAATTTTAAATTTAAACCTATTAAAACGTTTTGTTAATATTTATTAAAAACATAAATAATTTAAATAATTAACAACAAAATCGATGTCCTCGCTTCTCTAGATTAGAGTCGTTGCAAATTTCGTAATAAATAAATCATTTTGGTCGGAATTTCGGTAAATTGTTTAAATAAATAGTTAAACAATTTAACCATCAAATTAACAATTATCCGGTTTCATTCTAACTAATCAAACATAAGATCGGAATCCTATTAATCAACAATTAAATTAATTGTCTCTTTTATTTAGCTCACTAATTGTTTAAACAATTAGCAACATTTACATTCGCGTTTAAACTGATTTTGCCAGATTGATCAACATATTTAATTAATCAAATTAACTATTTATGCGCGAGTATCCTAATAAACAAATTGCGCAATAAATTAAACAAATAATTAACGTTCGGAAAATCGAGAAAATCATTGAAAACTCGCTCGGGGAAAGGTCAAGGATTTTCCAAAAGGAACCAGGAATTTTCAGCCATCCAATCAAGAATTATTAATAATTTTGGCCATTGCCGCATGCCTACGTGTCGAATCGCCGGTCCTCCAACGGCTAAACCCTTCCTGGAAGTCAGGAAAGAGTAAATAAGGTCACCCAGAGGGCATCAAGGGTGACCAAACAGCTGTTGCCACCTGATGAAGGCCCTCGGAGGGCGCCACTGGCGCTTGACAACAAGAGCCTGACACCGGCCCAGACCGCCAGGCGGCGCTCGAGCTTGCCCCTTCTACCACCCGAAAACCGGATTAGGTTAGGCGCGTCACCGTGGCAACCTCGGCCTATATAAGGACGCGCGCACGGACCAGAAGCCAGTTCCGAGCTAGCCTCCGTTCAAGACCTGGTCTTGGATGTTCGAAGCCAACCCGAACTCAAAGAGTATTCTTTCTCTCTTTGTAACACTTTTACAATAAATAAAAAAGACTTTAAAATAAATCGGCTTGATTTATTTCGAACCTGCCGCTCCTTGCGCTTTATTGGACTTAGAACGACCAGGAACACGGAATCCGACCAGAAAAGCTAATAGACAGGCAAGCCGCCTATCTAGCTACTCTTTCGGCTCCTAGACCCAGTCGGGTCGTAACAATACTAATCAACTCAAACTTGGCCATTTGCAGGTAAATTCCTGCTTAAGATCCTTCAGCCACCTATCGGCTTTCGCAACAATCGTGCAAAAGCATGTAATTTTGAACGCTCTCTTGTTTAGTCACGTGGTGTAAAACTACACCTTCTACATATTTCTTACAATGCGAGAGAAATAATGTTTACGTTTTCACTAACCCTCATAGTCTTTTACGTGCATCATAATATATCCGAAACAAAAAATTATGCTCTTAAAGATGTTCTGCTTATCGACTTAATTTTGTTTACTATTATTTTAATAAATATTTCCTTGAATGAATAGTTTACTGTTTTAATTATTTGAATGTTCTGTTTAATTTGTTAAAACAAGTTCTTTTATTTTAAAATTCTACTAATTATTGATTTAAAGTAAGATCCGCTTATTTCAATCGTATTACTTTTATTTCAATCTGCGTACTGTTAAATTAATAGTATATTCAGTTGTGTCTATTTAACAGTACAGATCCTATTAAATCATGACAGTATCATTGAAGTATTAGAATATCAGTTAACTCAACTAAATTTTTTTCTCAGTGTATATACGATCTTATACACGATCTTGTATAAGATTTTGTATAAGGTCGTTGATAAGATCTGACATATTATTTTCAGTAGAGAAGAACACGTTGGTAATATATTTCATATAGAAAAGATGTTTGCGATAAAGTGTACTGCGAATATAGTTGTAAGGTTGTGTTCTTCCGTCTATGCGAATCTATGCGAGTTAAAAAGCGTTCAATCAACAACGTATATGTACAATTGCGACTGTCGAAATTAAGTTTCAATTATAAAATCAGATACTGTAAAAACTAGGGTCAGTGGGATAGAATACAGAAATTCGAACAAATATATTTTATATATTTTATATATTTTTATTTGGTTTCCTTTTATAAGATTGAATTAATCTGACTATTCTATTAACTTAATATCAGAAAGTTTTAAATAAAAAAGAGGTTTTACTTAAATTAAAATACTAGATCTAAAAAAAATCAAAATGCTTAGCTGTTAAAACAACAGACTTGTACTGTATTAGAATTAATACCGTTCATCCTATTAATTTAAGTAACGTTTTAATTGTGAATAGTTAATAGTAAAATCCCTTTGTTTCAACCAAATTTTTTTCTCAGTGTGTAATAATTATACAACGATAAATTACTTTCGAGGAAGCTCCATGCCAATGAATTGGCAGCGGTTATTTTTTCTTTGAGGTATTTAAAGTATGAAATGCAAATTTAAAGAATATGCGAATGTCTGAATGTAAAGCGTAAGTTAACAAATTTTTAACTTAATATTAACTTATTTCAGAAGAAAATAAATATATAGATGTATAATATGAACATAATATATAGATGAAATTCAAAAGATGATTTATTAAGTCGCAGTAATGCTATACATTGTCACGAAGTAAAAAAAGCATTTTTTGATCTTAACATTCTTAAAAAAGATATTTTAAAGTCCTGAGGTTGTAAAAATATAGTATTTAAGTTTTTATAATATAGTTTTAAAAATATTAAATCAAAATGGATATTTTAATATTGCCAAGTTAACGTAATATTTGAAATAATTTGCACATTTATTAATTTATGCATTTAATTACTTTTGTGAATTTAATAAAACCATTTAAGGTGGTTCTGTCCTAGTCACCAGCAACTCGCGAGTGCACGTTCCTACGAAGCAGCAAACTGCGTTCAACTCACCAGTACTCAAAAAATATTTGCTAAAATATTTCCAAAAAATTCAGGGAGATTCTTCAAGTATTCTAGATTCCTAACATTATTGTTAAACGTAAAAAAATGTTTTTGTTAATCCAGGAAAAATTGTAAACTAAAAGAGAAAACTTTGAAAGACAAAAGTCTGTTATGAATCTTCGAAATTCGAAATTTTTTTGATACAATATTATTTGTTTTCACCTTATAAAAGTGTGTTTAAAATTTCAGATCTTAATATTTTATAGAAAAAATTTAGGAAATAATCTTATAAAATAAAATCGCGCGGCGGCACAAATTTTTGATGTTTATTTTTACGTTTTGGTTAATAACTTTTAAAAATGATTGGCGACCTTGAGGCCCTAAAGTGCTAATTGATTCGAAATTAAATTATCTTTTATTTGATTATACTTTTATTGATGTGTGCAGTTTCTTTCTATGTTATTTTTAAAAGAGAAGTCTAATAATTTACTTTTAATAAGGAAAATACACCATTAGAAATTATTTTACTCGTCATTTGTGAAACCCGCGAGTTGTTGATGACTAGGGGAGAACCACCTTAATTTTAAGTAAATATTATTAACAACGTACAGTGTTGCCAGATCTTTTGGGTTTCAGCTACGTTAATCAAACGCGACTAGCTAGGCATTATCTAGAGATTAGAGAACAAAGGTATTACCTGTATTTGACAAAACTTAAAAATAATAGTTTTCTAATTGTTGAATAAGCTGTTCATGCTTTATTATGTAGCATTTTTCTTGCAAAATAAAATATATTTTAAGAAAACGAAGATTTATACTTAATCCCTATGGACTAATCAAGCAGTCTTTAGACTATTGAAAACCTTATATATAGATAAAATATTCTCCACGCCATTCATGAAAGTTCAAAACCTTATAAGGTAAAATACCCAATAGTTGGACAGTATAACAAATTTGACCAGTACTTGGACATTATCATTTAAAGTTCAATAAGTGTTTTAATTGCAATAGATTTATAAAATGAAAATTATCATAGAATTTTATTTTACATATTATTTGAATGTGGCAATTCATTTTATCATAGAAACTGAAAATAATAATATAAAAAATAAATTAAGAAGTATCTATCAAATGCTATCAACTGCGGTAACATTTTCTTTGATTTCCATATGAACAACTAGTTATTGTTTTACAAAATTTAACACAAAATCTACCTTTTATGATAAAAATTTTCGTTTATATAGAATATTTATACATATTTCTAAACAAATTTACCAAAAATAGATGTTCTTTTGCGAATTAAATGATTTAAATTTGTTGTCCAATTCGACGCTCCCTTTTACAATGAAGGGAACGGAACGTTGGACAAACGTTCGTCATGTGTCCAACTTTAGGTAGAGCAATGTACACAGTAACATCGGCTTTGAACAGCACATTTTTTAAACTTTTACCAAAGATTTTGAGTAATAACTTTTTCAAAATGTAAGAGTTTTCTTGTGAATATAAAAAACAACATATCACTTTATTTTATTTTCTTAAAAAGTTGATCCGGTTTTTCATAACCTCAAATTCTACAATTCATGGTAAGTTAATTAAGTAGTTATTAAAGTGATTTTGATTATTATTGCTTGTCCTATTATTATTACGGTATTAATTATTACAGAGTTGATTAGTTTTTTAGAAAGTCAAGATGACAAAAATCAAGAAAATATCTGAATCTAATAGAGGTAAAAATTTTGATAAAACTGGGAATAAAAAGAGCATTAAAAAGAACAAAAAATCAAAAGCGATAAAAAAGAAAAAATTATTAACAACTACAGTAGTGATTCAATCAAGAAAGCTTTCGGAGCAGTCAAAGAGAGTATGTCACTTAGAGAAGCTGCACAAAAATATGGCGTACCGAAGAGTACTTTACACTGGAGACTAACTCACAATAGCTCAGAAAATATCAGAAAAGGTCCCAAGACAGTATTAACTGAAGGAGAAGAAAATGATATAGCGAACTGGATTTTAGAATGTCATGAGCGAGGTTTTCCAGTAACCAGAAGTAGGCTTCAGGACTGTGTACAAACATTTGTTGTTAATACTAAGAGAAACAATCAATCAATCAACACATTATAACATAAGTGAGTAATATCGTTGAGACTGTTTAATAATTTACAATATAATGAAATCATAACAAACAATTTTTTATTTTAGGTACTGATGAATTGAAAAAAGTTTTTACAGTGAATAAACTTCCTACCAAAAAAATGAAAGATAAGTCTTTTAAAGGTACATCTGCATATTTTATTGATAAGATGCTTGAAAATTTGGAAAAAAAAGAGAACGAAAAAGCTCTTAAGGAACAAGAAATTTTTTTTAATAAACAAAAGCGAGAGAAAAACAAAATAATAAAAGCAAAAGAAGTAGATATTAATAAGTCACTAAAAGAAGCCAAATCCAAATTATTAAAACAGAAAAAAGAATTGAATGCTGAAATAAAAAAATTGAAGTCAATGATTAAAGGTGAAACTACCAAAGAAAATATTGATGTATTTAAAGAAAAATTGTAGAATCTGACTAGACAATTAGAAAAAATTAATAAGTCTATTCATCTTCATGAAATTGAAGCTTTAGTTCATAAACTTGAAGTAAAAAAAGAAAAGTTGTAGTATTTAAATACTTATCAGTCTTTAATTTTCTGTTTAAAATATTCTTATATTCTAATACATTCCAATGCAGTATTTTTAGCTTAAGAATTTAGTTAAGTAAGAGATGTTTTCAGTAAAAGTTGTTACTGTTCTTGATTATAAATCGTTTAAGGCGTTGATGCAATGATGAATATTTATCTTAATATGTAACATTGTACAAAATGTTAGCGTTGTTGAAGTAAATAAACATAATAAATATCATTTTTAATCTATTTTTTATTTTTTAAGCCATATTTTTATACTTGTGATAGTTTATTTGGGTGTGTCCAATGATTGGTTCCAACTGATTGATAAGGTAAAACATAGATTTTTCGTATCACTTAAAAAATTGAAAAATACAAATACTTAACTTTAAAAAGGTACAGGCATATTCTACTAAACTTTACATAACTATTAAATGCATTATTTGTTGCTTACTAAGAAATTTAATTATTATTTTTAAGTGTCCAATTATCGGTCTCATTTCTGATATTCTCACGGTTACTCGCCTATCTGTCCAACTTACTGGGGGTTGGTAGGCCTTTTTTTAAATTAACTTATTTTTCTTTAATTAAATGATTTTTATTAAGTTTTTTTTTTAAACGATAGATGGATTTCCGGACTACACGATAAAACTAAAATTTTTTATACCACTCTAACCTCAAAATCACGACTTTAACATGATTTTTCGGCGCTCGTGGTATAAAATAATGTTCGATACTAGTGTTTAAGTTGCCTCGCTTCGCTTGGGAGAAAAATGTCTCACGAGGTAAATAATCAACTTCCACACCAGTGTCGAAAAGTACTATAAGGTTTTGCGATGTAATCCAGTAAAAAATCTCATTTATGCACATTGGGTTAGAAAATGTGTCCGACTATTGGGTATTTTACCTTAATTCTTTTACCCTCTCTTTCTCCGCATTAATTTTTGGTTCAAAATAAAGGTCTGATGTGCTTATATGACAGTAAATGCGTACATTCTTCTATATTCTCCCATGTTTTAATCGCGAGGGCATTTTCATACCAGATGTCAGTGGTAGGTACGTAAAATACGCGGTGTCGTAAATGCTATTTACGACGCGTAGTAAACGTATGTATGTAACGTCGTTTTTCGATCCATTTTATACGTGTATTAAATGTCGTAAATGAAAGCCAATGAAAACGCACGCGGCACGCGCGCTTATTCGATTTTTGGAATCGGAGACTGCGGCAGTTGCCATTCCGATGATCTTTATCAATCATTTTGCTGTAATTTTGAAGATAGGTGGAAGAAAGGAGCATACGGAATACGACTGTATGGGTTTCATTATAAGAAAAAATCAAAAGGGTGAAAATATAGCTTACTAGAAAGTGCGTAGTTTTATCGTCAATTTTCGATTTTTTGAAAAATTTGATTTCAATTTTTGTTAATGGTAGGATTGAAATATTTCAATCGAAGTAAAAGCGTTTTAAAGAACATAAAAATACCTATGATTTCGGAGAAAAAAAATTGTAGAATAGTTTGAAATATATTGTTGAAATCGATTGTTGTTAATGAATTTCAGAGATAATATTGGAACGATAAATTAGTTAGGAGGAAGCTAAGTGTCCATGAATTAGCAGCGGTTTATATATTTTTTAAAAATGAATCGAGTGTATTGGATTATTTAACCCTATGCAAATTTGTGTTGATCGGCCCGATCAACTGCCGGTTCTGTCAATAAATAAATTAGTTGTCAGGTGTGCTGAGCAGTAAAAAAAATTGTTCAAACATGCATCATGACATATGATAATGAAAACTTAATTGTCATTCATAAAAAGTGTATTAAAAACCTGCTTTCATTGCAAAAACTTCATTTGTAGGTTGAAAAATTCGCTTCGTTTCATTAATTACATTTACGACACATTTACGACATAAATTACATTAATTACATTTACGACGCGTGTCGTGTAGAAATTGAAAATTACGTGTCGTTACCCACCACTGCCAGTCGTCGGCATGATCCTCCTTTGCATCTAATTTAATTTAAAAATTTGTTTAAATATTACTTTTTATTAACTTCATAAGATATTATAAAAAAAATGTTTAAATCTATAATTTCAATAATTATACTATTGCAGCATAAATTGTTGTGAACCTTGATGTTTTCTTTATATATAAAGAAATTTTTATTTTTCTTGTATAAATATAAATTTTTTTATATAATTTAAGAAAAGTCAATTCAGTCCATCAGTTCACGTACACTTTGGGTGGGTAATTTTATTAAAAAATATTAGGAAAAATTACTGTACAAAGCCCTTTTTTTCATTCTAATTCTAAAAACTTTCTTCTTTCATGTTTTAAAATAAGAAATTTGCTTTTCAATTTTCAGCAGTGGCCAAGATGGCGGCCGAGGTAAATCTCGTCCCGTCGAAGTTATTTTAGGTTGTTGTGCAAATAAAAAATACTCAATTACTTATTGCATTTTATGCAACAAAGTCTATCACACTAGCTGTGGCGTGAGGGATAAAACTTTTAAGAGTATAAATGGTTTTATGGGCGTTTGCTCATGTAACCCCGACATAACCTCAATTAGTTCCGTAGATGAATTGAAAGAAAAAACTATCGAGAATCTAAAAGTAATGTACGCGCAGAATCTAAAGAAAATGAAGGAAAAACTTAACAAAGCACTTAAAGATAACAGTGACATCAAAGTGGAAATTGAAGACTTGATAGAAAAAAATGGGATACTTAAAGATTTGAATACGGAGTTAAAAGACAACAACACACTTTTAAAGGAAAAAATTCAACAGCAAACAAGCAGTACAGTCCCAGGTATATCGTATACACATATCGCCAACAAACAAAAGAGAAACGAAAATATAAACATTCCTAAAATTATCGTTAAGCCAGCAGATGCAACAAAAATAACAACAGTGCAAAATAAAATAAAACAGAGGTTATGTAACACAAACAAACAGATAGACAAAGTTTTTACAACGAAAGATAAAATCATCATCAAGTGTGAAAATAACAATGATATTGATGAAATAAAATCAATTTTAAATGAAACATGTAAAAAAGAAGCAATTATTGACGTAGAGAAAAGGAAAAAACCTAGAATTAAAATAGTTGCAGTGGATAGTTTAAGCTTGAATGGGGATATCACAGAGACTGAAAATGAAATAAAAATGAAAAATAAGCTAGAAGAAACTGAAGAAATCAACATCGTACACAAGTATCAAAACAAAAAAGTAAACTGTGGACTTTAATAGCGGAGATAAACTCAAATGCGTACGAATATCTGATCAAAAGAAAAAAGTTTTTATAGGCTACAACAGCTGTAGAATATATGATGATTTCAACGTAAACATGTGTTATAAATGCTGTAATTATGGACACTCAAGGATTAGATGAGAGCATGAAACACGTTGCCGTTTATGTAGTGGGAAACATGAAGATACAGCGTGTACACAAAAAGACAATTTGAAATGTATAAATTGTATTAATGCAAATGAGAAATACCACACAAATAGACAAACTAACCTTGCAGCGAACGATAAACAGAAATGTGACAGCTATAAACACATACTGAACAGTTCAATAAAAAAATATGATTATCCATACAACCCTCTAAAGAAGAATGGCGCAAGTTAACTTATCATTAAACCACAATCAAGATAGTCAAGAGAGAAGTATAAAATATGCATACAATGAAGAAGACCATCTACAGTTTCACATACAAAGTGAGAAGATTTTGCATAGTGTAAAGACATTAAACGATAATATAAAGCCAAATGAATCTGTGATTTTGAGTGTAAATATTAGAAGCTTAAAAGCAAACAGACAAACTCCATATATTACTATCTAGGCTATCTAATAAATCTTATATAATAGTGTGTACTGAGACTTGGAATTTAATAAATTACAAATATAATGATGATTATAAATTAGATGGCTATGATATATTTTATAACGAGAGTTTTCTAAACCAGAATGACCGTGTGGTCATGTATACAAAAAATGGAATAATTCCTGCGATAAACATAGTTGAGGTAGGCAAACTAAAAATATTGAATGCAACTGTATCCATAGAAAATAACAAAGATATAAAAATATCCGCGGTTTACAGATCACAAGGCCTATCAAAAGTTGAATTTATTATACACGTAAAAGCTTTTTTAGATAACTTGGTAGGAAAAAATAATCATCTGATTGTTGATAACTTCAACGTACATTTATTGGACTTTAACATACTGAGTCAAAAATTTTTAAATAATTTTTTAGAGAAAGGATATGCGCCCTGTTTTCAGAACATTACAAGACCTCATGATAACCCATCAGAAGGTGAAGGAACTTGCATAGACAACATTTTCATTAAAACTGACATATTAAACTACACGTCCTATACAGTAACAAATAAATTTACAGACCATTATCCTCTATTTATCAGTTTTGACAATATAAACATAAAACAAGAAGAGCACAAAACTTACAGCCATATCAATTACCACAAATTAAAAGCAATAGCCAATAAAGTAAATTGGAACATGTTGTTAATGCAAGATCCAAACGTGACGCTTGATCTTATAATAAATGAAATAAAAGTGTTTTCAAAGCTAAATATACAAAGGACAAAAAGAAAAACAGGAAAATTCTACCGAAGAAAAATTGGATTACCAAAGCCATCATTATATCACGTCAAAAAAAAGAATTGCTTTACAAAATATGGAAATCATGTCCGAAAGAAAATGAACATTTGAAAAGTCACTTAAAAAAACAATTTAAAGATTATGAAAAAATATTAAATAAAGTCATTAAAGATGCCAAAATAAAACATGAACGAAAACTTGTTAAAAAAAATAGCTCAAATCCAAAAAATTTATGGAATTTCATCAACGCAAAAATAGGTAGAACAAAGAAAAAACAAGATATACAATATATAATAGATGATAATAATAAAAAAATAGTATACCATAACGAAATAGCCAACAATATGAACACATTTTACTGTGAAATAGGAGAAAAATTAGTAAAGGACAACCCTACTATTACGACTACATCAAAAATGTCTCAAACTAACGAAAAGTCAATATATATTAATCTTACTAACAGCACTGAAATCAAGAAGATCATAAAAAACATGAAAGACAAAGCTGGAGGTGTGGATGGCATAAATACAAAAACACTAAAGACAATAAGTGACAAAATAGCTGAACCATTGGCGTATGTGTTCAATTTATGTATAGAAAAGTCAATATGGCCAGACTCTCTAAAAAAAGCAGAAGGCGTTCCAATATATAAAGGAAATGACAGACACAAAGTTACTAACTACAGACCTAAATCATTAATCTCTAACGTTGTAAAAATTTTTGAAAAAATTATATATAATAGATTATTTAACTTTATCACTAAAAACCAAATCTTATCAAAATTACAATTCGGCTTCATAAAAAACAAAGGAACAACTGACGCTTTAAAATTTATAACTAATACTATTTTCAACAACCTTGATAAAAGTAAGCCCATAATAATAACAACATTCGTAGATCTAGCTAAAGCGTTCGACACCGTAAACCACAAAATTTTGTTAAAAAAATTTTAATGTTACGGTATCAGAGGAAGTGCATATGAGCTATTGCATAGTTACCTGTCAAATAGACAACAAAGGGTAAAAATTAATGACACAGTTGGTGATTATAATGAAGTTAAAACTGGTATATCACAGGGGGTAAGGTGCGTTTGATACAAATAAGAATCGTACACGTAAATATTGTACACAATTTAACATTGGTGAAATTTATATATAGATATGCTGGGCCGTGCTAAATTGTGTACAATGTTTACGTGTACGATTCTTATGTATATCAAACGCACCTTACCCCACAGGGTACAATATTAGGCCCATTACTTTTCATCCTTTTTGTCAATGATCTCCTACTCGATATGCCTGAGGACTCAGTTGTATCATATGCTGATGATATAGCTGTAATATATAATATCCTCAGCCGAAACATGGACTGATGCACAAAATGTAATGAATGTATTATTAAAACATATAGCTACCTGGTTAAAAACAAACCAACTACACCTTAATGTTGATAAAACTGTATACATGACTTTTGGTAGTTATTCCGACAGTTTTCCGAAAAAAGTTGATATAAAAATTAATGATGTAGATTTAAGAAAAGTAGAGGAATGTAAATACCTTGGAGTAATATTTAATTACAATCTTAAATGGAATAAACATGTTGAAACTATAGTGAAGAAAACAAAGTACTTAATATATATTTTTTATAAACTAAGGAAATTCATGCAAACACATACATTAATGTTAATATATTACGCTTTTTTCTACAGTCAAATCAAATATGGAATAATTGCATGGGGTAGTTTACTTAAAAACTTACAAAATCGTGTGATAAAAATAATATCTAAGAATAGTTTAATAAGTAAAAACTATCCTATGAATTTAGACCAAATTTTTAGTTATGAATGTTTATTATATCATTATAACAATCTCAAAGATAAATATAGTAAAAATAAGAATAATACGAGGAACAAAAGCATTATAATGCCAAAAATTAAGAAGACTATATTAGTAATAAGAATAGTTACATTGTAGCTTCTAAGACTTTATAACAGCCTGCCAATTGATTTAAAGGAACTAAATAATAAAAAAAATAATACAGCTAGAAAAAGTAAATTAAAAAAAATGGATAAGCATATAGAATATATGGATAAGCATCTATAATATATAGAAAAAGATTTTGATTATGTTATTAGTTTTTAAGTGTAGATTTTAAGTTTTGGATTTAAGTACCAGACCCACGAACAGGTAACATAATTTACCTCTGTGGGAAACCTTATGTATTAATATGTATACATGCATTAATATGTAAATTATTCTGGTTTAAATAAATAAATAAAAAATTTTACTGCTTAATTTAATAACTCACATTATGTATTAAAATACTTCATTCAATTCTTATTTTTTTCTGTTTATATTCTGTTTGAAATTAATTTCTAAATTTAAAACTTATGGATTTGTTAACGACGTAACATTAATGCTATAAATAAATTTTGTTCAAATCTAATATATATTTTCATTTTTTTACAGAAATATGACTTTAAATTGTTCATATAACTGCAAATGTATCCATTTAGATCTACAAAAAATTTTGCGACAACAAAAACATTTTGATTTTTATAGTTTTTTTATCAATTTTCAATTCAGTCATAAAATTAATATTGAAAGTTTAAAAGTTTGGAGTACACTGAAAAATGAATTTTGTTTCCAGTTTAAAAAAAAAAAAAGAATACACATTTATGTTATTTTCATTATGTAAATTAATTTATAATTTAAATGAATCAGTTTTTTTTGAAGTTAAAATATATTAGTTTCACTTTACTGAAAAATTTGAGAGTACAGCTTGCTGTAGTATTTAGTTATATTACAGAGTGTGTAAAAAATTAATTTTAAAGTATAAACTTTATGAATGTAATATTTTAAATTTCCCGGTTGCAAAGGACTTATAAAAGACAATAAAACCAGGTGCAAAAACCTAATAGGATCTGAAGTTTAATGCGGTTTCTGCACCCTTTTTATGGGATTTTATAGGACGTTTGCAGCCGGGTTCCATATTAAGAAGTACAGATTTTAAAAACATTAAAAAATTGAAATGTTACTAACATATATTTAAAAAAAATACTAGAAGCTAATGTCAGCCAAAAATTTTAAATTATTGAAGAAAATTATTATTATTATTACTATTCACATTTATGTTTGTGAGAACAAAAACAATGAAACATAATTATAACATGAAATTTTTGTTTATAATATAATATTAATTGTTGTTTGTTTGTTTTATTTATTTCTTATAGCTTAATTCGGAGAAATTGATAAATAATAACATCAAATATTAGTATTTTTACATACAAAGATAAAAAAAATTTTAAATATAAAAAATATGAGCAAAACTAGAAAAAATTATAAAAAAATTAGGAAGTAACAAAATTTCAGTAATAGATCGTAAAAATAAGCTGAAGTGATAATACCAATATATACCATGAAGGGCTTAGTTTATGACCAATGAAAAACTATTTATAATCATACATATAAAAGAGTAAACAATTTAAAATTTTACACATAAAATTTAATTTTAAGTTTAAATTAATTATTTCACAATTTTGAAGAATGTTCTACTAAAAATTGTACTTACTACGATAATTTATTTTTTTTTTTACTTAAACCTATTTATAATAATTTTTCTTATAGAAAAAAATGCAGCAAAGATGCATTCTTCAATTTTAAATAATATTTAAATATATAATTTTTAATTATAGTAAAAATATGAGTTTTGAAATTCATTTATCTTTACAAGAGCTTCATAAATAATAATAAAATAATAATAATAAATGATAATAAAACATGAAGCTTTTTTTTTTTAAATTAATGACAATAAAAGCAGATGCATTAAGTAAACAAGCTAACGTTTCTTAAAATATAAATTTTAATCATGAATAAAAACATAATCTAAAGTGTACAAAAAGCATTTACACAATTAACAGTTATTACTTTCTAGCTGCATATTTCTTTCAAACATTAATTTTGCAATTGCATATCTAAAAGTGTAACGGGATGGCTCAGCTGAGCCGTTCCGAGTGAGAGAGAAAGTAAAATTTTTTGGTACTTATTTTAAAAATTTAGTTTTAATAAGTCACTAAAACATAATCTAAAAAATAAAGTCAAAATCATGTCAAAAAATTTTCATAAATTTTTACGTAAATAACATTACAATTATTTTAAAAAATACAAAATAATTTATATTTCTTGATAAATCACTTTAAAAATACACAAGGTTGAAAATAACGTATGGCACTTGTTTTTAAAAAGTACCTTAAATTTATTTTAATAAAATGATTATACTAAGTATAGCACAACAATTCCAATGGAGTAGATCTTCAGTATGCAACAGAGGGTATTTGTAACCTTTTCTCAGATGGCAAAACTATTCCAAATGAATTCTTTTTAAGCAATATTTACTTAAAAAGAGTTCATTTGGGATAGTTTTGCCGTAAATTTAGTATTCTACTTTGTATTACAATAGAAATTCTGCTTGTTCACTAAATTTTCAGCAACCTGGACTTTATATATTTAATTAAAAACTTATTTTTTTTATTATTCTACATTTATTTAAAAAAAAAATAGTTAAATCTATATAATTTTATTAAAAATAATGGTTAGAAAAAAATCAAAACAAACTATTTTCTTTTACAAAATAAATTATAAGAAATTTATAATAGAAATTATAGTTAAATTATAATTTAGCAAACTATAATGTGTTTTTTTATAAGGGCTTATTTCTGATAAACTATATTATTTAGTTTAGTTGTAGCAATTTAGATTAATTTTAAAATGAATCTATAATTTTATCTTTTAACTTCGCTTTCTTGCTGGAGTTTTTAATTAAATTTCATATTTTTAGACTAAAATAATACTTCTAAATAGAGTAACTTATATTGAAGAAAAGAAACTAATGGTAGATGCTGACAAAACATTTTAATTATAGAGCAGTTTACCCTAGTAAAAAGAATTGATAAAAACTTATAAAGCCGCATAATTCTGGGTGCGGATGCTCTATAAAACTATGGAGTTTTATAGAGTAGGGTAACATTTCCACTACAATGTTCCTTTTTAAGGAAAATAAGAAAGAGAAGTAACTTAAATAATCAATGTATTGACTAGTCAAAGTTAAGTGAATCATTATTATGGTTAAAACTTTGCTTTACAATAAAGTTTTTAGAAAGCAACGATTTACCATTAGTTTCTTCAAAAATTAAATTTATTTTTTTAAATCTGAATTTTTAGAATTTTTATTTATATTTATTTTTTATTTGAAAATTTCATGTTTCAAAAAATTTTGTAATTTCAGAGTTTAAAGTTTTAAAAATAGTAAGTTTTTAAGTTAAAATATTAAATTTATTAAATTTTTTAAGTTTAACAGGCATAAAAGTAAAATAAATTCAAATTTATAATTATATTATCTTTTTAATCAGAATATTTAGGTACAATCCACTATTTAATAACTGACAACCCACGATTCATCAGTAAAAGAGCTTACTCATTTTTGTAAATTTTGTATGAATAAATTAAAGAAACGATTGAGGTTGGAGAAACTTGTTAAGCGCGGTTATCCGGTGATTAGAGAAAAATGCGTAAAAGACTTTGTTATCATCGTATTCCTACAGCACTGATTCAAGTGACATGAAACCACGACAACAGCGGTTTCGACTTATTTTCCTCTCCCTCCCACAGGAGATATTTTTGTCTAGGAGAACACGCTATACGTCTTCTCCCTCTCGAGTTATGTCCCAGCTAAGTGAGTCACAGCGTCGCGTAGCTCGTCAGCTGCCCCTTCCCCTCCTCTCTTTCACTCTCGCACATTCATTCCATTTGCATTTTCTTACACATCACAGGTCACTTGTTCATTTATTAAATAATACTTTTTGTTATTTTACCCATGACAGAAGAAAATGTTAAAAAATCTATAGCTCCATTTTAGTAAAGCCAACTTGAAAGCAAGTGTTCACCTGTCGTCATGGCAACGCCGCTTACGCTGCTCACTTGTTACTCCATCGTTGTAGTTCAGGGATTCGCAGTCTCCGTCACGAAATCACAGCTGCGAAACGATAGCTAAGGAAAGGACTATAAACTACCGCTAATTTGCATCACTCGACACTGTCACTTTTGCGCATTCGCTGTCACAAATCTTTCTTGGTAAACTGATAAGCAGCGGCGCGAACGTTGGCTTTGTTTACCTTTGACTGCCTTCGTCAACGCGCCGCCGCTCATCCACGACGAACCGATGTGAATCCCGAATGTTGCGTAAGCCACTTCGCTCCCTTACACCTTCGTACGGGTGCTGTATTGCCGTCGTATAAGAAAATGTCTCCGTCAACGCTGTTCACCGAGCTCCGCCTCCGTATGCTTTTACTATCTCTTTTTCATTCTCTAGCTCTGTCTACCTCTTCATCTCTCACTCTTGTTCGAGCCTCGAGACGCGTATAGTGCGCCGTCTAGCGAAGCTACCAACACTTGGTTACTTTCTAAGAAATACGAGGTAATTCCTTGTATCGAATTTACATGCGCACTGCCACGTTCCAACTAATAGAGAGAAGACGCACACTCAGTTAATTTTTATAACACGCATATAATTCAGATTTGTTGCTTTGTTTGTGCAGTTTCGAAACAATTATTGTCTACATTAAATATAATCCTTTTGCAACTTGGTCTAACACGTAAAGAATGGCTTAATTCTAAAAATGTATCAACTGAATATCTGCACGGTCCGACCGAAGATCTGTCTCATCCGGAACTCCGAACTCACTTTTTCGTTTATCCCCACGCATGCCACTTTCCAAGAACAGCTTTGGCTCTCCTATAAGTGTGAGCGCCAAGATTGCGCTGACCCCACTGATCTCTTCTCGCCATCTCTCTCTTTCTATCTTTCTCTCTTAACTTTTCTCTCGCGTTGTCTCTCTCGTCTTTTCCCCTTCTCTCTCTCTCTCTCCCCCTCTCTCTCTCTCTCTCTCTGTCTCTCTCTCTCTCTCTCTCAATATACGTCATTTTATTAGGCGAGCCGTGCTTTTGCTCACATGCAAAGAAACCTAAAATATTCAATATTAATTTTTTATTAAAATGCAAAAGGGATTTCCCTTTTAACAACACTTGTAGATGTCCGTATCTTTAATATTTATTATCAAAATTAAAAGGTTCGTGTAGATCAATTCAATGCATTAAATCAGACATTTCTACTTAAATTTTATGGTTTTTATTAAGTACCTTTATAAATTTATATTCCAAAAATATAAAAATATTCAGACGTATAAAATGAAAAACTCAAGTTTAGCTATCTTGTATAAATCAATATTAATTTTAAATGTTAAATTTAAATCTAATTTATTTAATCAATTTATTTAAATATTTATATTTCAGCCTCATTTTTCTTCAAAGATATCTTTATTTAATTAAATATATGTGCACAATCTTACATGAAATGTAAGATTTGCATTATAATTATTCTATAGGTGTCTCACATAACTTTTTTTTTGTGCTTTCATGTTATATTATGATTGAAATATTTTGAAGAATTACGAATCAAAATATGTCAAATAAATTATTTTTAAATGCTTAATGTTAACAATTAAAAAATGATGCCTTATAAATTATGAAATAACAAAAACCGCTGCCAATTCATTGGCACTTAGCTTGATCCTCCTAACTAATTTATCATTCCAATATTACCTTCGAGATTCATTAAAAACAATCGATTTATACAAACTATTCTCTATATTTAATTAATTATTTCTTTTTGTATTATTAATTATTTTATTTTTCTATGTCCATTTTAGAATTTAATGAATAGCAAACAAAATTTAAATGAAAATTTTATTGGAATATTTAAAGTCGTAAAAAACAGAATTTTTGAAGCTCAATATGCAAACAAAAAACGATTTCACGCAAGCTTGAATAAAAATGCATGCGCTAAATCAAGCTTTCTACAAGTCATACAAAAAAATAATGTCCAATTCAAGAGCAAAAAGGTGATTTTAACCTGGTCTTACCTTTTCACATTGTCTTCGTTTTGAAGAAAATTAAATAAAAACTTCAAGAAAATTGAATTTTCTCTAGTAATTATTAGACAAAAAAGTAATTATTTTTATTTTATTTGAACTATATTGCTAAAACTAATGTAAAAAGTCATAATAAAATAATAATAATAATAAAAATGACAGTACTATGTTATATATATAATCGCGATACCACACATAACTTAAAATCCTTATAAAACAAAAACTAGTAGATGAACTTCAACAATTCTTTTTAATTTTGAAAGTTTAGTTAAAAACGAAAAAAATAAGTGGTCGATCATTGAAAAAGGCCGATTATGCATTAAGATACAAATATTCAAAAAATTGAAAAAAATAAATAAATAAAACTTTAATATCTATTGAACTAATAAGTTTCTTAAGCAGAAAACCTATACAGCTCTGAACATACAAAAAATCTACCTTTTCACAAAATTTCAAGTAATTTAAAATCTTTTTACTCCCGTAATCCTTGGACGTAGAAAACTCATTTTTTCCAGTTTGCAGCTTTTTACTCAAAAACTAATTGACAAAATGGCTTGAAATTTTTACAGATTATAGCTCTATATATGCCTAATTAACAAAAAATTTTTTTCATAACAGTTGATAATTTAAATTAAGAATTATAAGCTTTAAAAAAAAGAAAAAAACACGTTTTTGTTAAAAACAAAAGATCCATAAGAGCTAGAGTAACTTCTTTTTCTTCAATAGTCTTTGATTCAAATATCTTAATTCTATCATTATAAAAAAAACTTAAAATAAAATTTTTCGAAAATCGATAATATGCGATAAAACAAAAATAAATAAGCTAAACAAAGAAAGATTTTTTTCACACACACACACGCACATGCACACGTCCATACAGACACCGAAAATACGATTATAACAGATTTTTCTAACAACTCCAAAAATTACTATCACAAAGCTTTCTCTAGGAGAAAGCAATATTCTAATTATTATAAGTTTAAAAAATAGGCTTAAGGTTGTCCTGGAGCATGATGTAGTTTTTAAAGTATGGTAACACTGGTTCCTATAGGGCTGGTACAGTCAAAAAGGAACAGGAACAGGACCACTGGAAGTACACTGTTTTTATATCTACATATAAGGGAAACACATCGCTTTTTCCTGGAATAAGCAAGATGTTCCTTATATATAGATATAAAAACAATGTATTTTCAATGTTTCTGGTCCTGTTCCTTTTTGACTGTACCCCCTACTGAAAAAGATCAGGTGATAATCAGCTGAAAATCAGGTGAAAATCATCTGAAAGTCATGCCAAAACGTCAGATGATTATCAAGTGATTTTCAGATGATTTTCATCTGAAAATCATGTTGATATTATTATTGATTAAAATATTAGTATCTTAATACTAAAGAGAATATTTTGTATTAATTGT